>JABUQX010069052.1:17500-40000 GCA_015478945.1 Trachelipus rathkii
ACTGTATAATCTGATAAGCCTAGACTTATGTGATGTTTATATTGTAAAAGTAAGTTTATGCAAGTGGCTCCAAACGGTAGAGCGACGGGTAGGTCGCATGGCAAGGTCGTGGGTTCGAGTTCTAGTTTCGGATCCTAGGTAGAAATTACTAGAGAAGTTCCCCTCCTTTGATAGGGCTATGCCGTGAGTGGTGTGAACTTTTAATTTAAAAAAAAAAAAAAAAAAAAAAAAAAATTATAAGAAATAAGTAAAAATTATAACTAATTTGTAATATGTAATTGTTAAAAAATAAGTAGTTGCGATCTTATGATAAGTTTTGATAGATATTATATGTAATCAGGCTAATGATATTGCTAGAAAATAGTTGGCTCTCACTTTGGTAGGTAGGGAACTTTGTTAATGTTGATCATTTATTCGTAGGTTGTCGGATATTGCCTAGAAACGTTAGGAGGTTAATTGTTTACGTTGTTTATCGATTTTGTTAATTTTGTTAGTAGTTGCTAGAAAAAGTTGGGTTATTAATAAGTTTCGATTAAGTAGCATAGGGTTTTCAGGGTATGCAGGACACTTTTAAAAGGATATCTCAAGTTAAGTTAATATTATATTATGTGTATTGGTGTGAGTTCAAAATGACATATTGTAATGTAAATTTGGATATAATACTTATAATGTATGTATGGTTAATTATAATATCGATGTGTGAGTAATATCACTGATGAATAGTTTTGACTAGATATATTTCTAGATAAAAGATATATAGATCTCTAAAGTAGTCGCTTTCTATCATGTAGGCAGCAATGCATAAAAGTTGTTGACAGATTACTAATATATAGCCTTTAGTGTCTTCCGGAATTTTGATATATTAGCATTATATTTCGTAGTTAATTATGATAGGTTTTGACATGATAGATTAAATGCAGTTTTGTTTACCGTACGGCAAAATGCGCTTAAGAGTTCTTTCACGTTACATGTCTAAGTCTAGATAGGTTAGCTGTATTGTTTTAAGTTTGATATTCTTTACGAGATTAAAGTGTTATTAATTGAGCTATTACAATTCGTGAGTAAAATAGGAATGGGTTATTCATGTACTTATCAAATCAATAAATCATTTACATAATTTATATCTCTTCCTTTATCTCTATTCTTTATCTCTCTCCCTCCATTTCAAATACACATCCCAAAGATAATCTACTCCATAATTTTCCAAATTCTTCAATTTTAGGAACCCAAATCTAAAAAAAAGCAAACCATAGTTCACAGTTTTCTCAAGAGAGTTTTGTGCTTGCAGGGAGAGTATCTATTTAGCAGTTGCGCAAATCGAATTTTATATACGAATGTATATTTTATTTCCTCTACCCACAGAACCAGTACTCTTCTCTCTCTCAACTCAATCTCCTTCCATACATACTCTCTCTCTCTCTCTCTACATCAGTCTACTGCTCAGACGATGCTCTTCTACTCTCTCTCTTCTCATGCTCTAATCTCAACGTCTCTCTCATACTGCATCATGTATGTATATTCGTCACTGACATATATAGAGAGTTTCTATAACTTTAACATTCTCACTTTTCCCAATAAACCAATCTCTAGACCCTAGTCCTTGGTTTCTGAATTGGCAAGCTCTACCAATCCATTATTAAATATCTTTAATCTACATTATGAGCCGTGCATCATCTTAAGATTCGTGATCGACTTCTCAATATATTGTAATAAGTACCAAACTCAATGCTCTCTTCATGAACCAATATAACGAGCCGAATTTTTGGAACTCAAAATCGATGTCCCTCAACTGGTTTCAACAACTTACTATAGATTCTATCAAATGTCGCAAATCTATATGTGATCAATTGAAAGACTGGATCAGATAGTCTGTATACGAATGAAATCTATCTCCCGTCATCTCATGCATAGAGAATGTGACTAAGAGGACAATAACTGTAAAATCGGTCTCTAAGTACTATTAACTGTCGCCAAATCATAAAAATGATGGTCATTGACATTTCTCCCTCGAATCACTCGAATGCCAACGTAAAAGTCTTTCATAGAATGTAATAATGCCCATACCAATAGAAAAAGTTTATTTTGAAATATCATAATGACACAAAAAAATGACAAAAATAAGTTGTAGATAAGAAGGCTGATTACCTCACACTCAAAAAATCATCGGGACCCATGCGCTCAAGGAATGAGTTAAAGAAATTTTCAGATCTGGAATATATGATTTCCATAGATTACTCCACAGCTATCCCTAATTACATAATACGCACAGGATAACCTAAACCCTAAGTCTATGTCCAACTGGCCTCCTATTTCTTGCATTCTACTCTCGTTTCACATCTCTAACATTTACACCTCGTTTCTTCTCAAATAATAGCCAGAACTTTAACTACGAAGACAATAATGAAAAATAAAATTTAATTAAATATAATAAGTTTAAAATATTAAAGATTACTCTCTATAGAGATATGGCTCTTCAAAGCTGTATCTTATCAGGACTGGCCGATACGATAAAAATTAATTCAAATCGAGAAAAAATATCAGTTCCGATTTTACTTTTGAGTTTGTTTTTAATATAAAATAGAGAAAATTCATAGACTTGTGTGTTGATTTTTTAGAATCTTTTAGGTTTAACTCATAGTGATTACTACTGACCATAATTATTATTTAGTAGTATATCATAGATTATCTCGTATATAATAATTGTGATATAATGTCTCTTTTATAATTTATATTATGAATTAATTGATATGAGTATATATACATATATATATTCGACATCTAGTAATATTAATATATAAAATATATATATTAAATTATATATCCATATATTATATAATTACCATATATTATATTGAAACTCACATAGATTTCAGCTATAGAATAAAATAAGTGAGATATAATTAGTTAACAGAGATAATGTGAGGAAAATCATACTCAAATATGAGATGACTATCTGATCTCGTACTACTCGGCAGATTTAATAATATAATTCTAGACAGACTTCTCTATAGCTATACGAGTGTCCTAATTAAGTGTAATCTCTCCCGGGAAATAAGAAAAGTAAAAATTTACAAAAAAAATATATATTATGAAAGTTTTTTCAATTATATGTTTTTCAATTTTCCAATCCAAACTGGTAACCCGTAAGAAGTCCCCGTAACACTCTATTTAGTTGCCTGCCCTGATTCTCATTGTGTAATGGTTTGAATTTTTCGATACCCTAGAGCAATTAGGAGACCAAAACACTCACGACTAGTCAAATAGTGGTAGTGGTAAATATGCCTAGGGTGTGTTAATAAAGAAAATTTAATGTCAGAACATTGGCGGTACCTTAATGTATACTTATTATATTAGATTTTTGATAATAGATCGTTATTCGTGCCTGATAAATAAAGGTGCCATAAGAACCCCTAGATACTCCTCTGGTTACAAATGAAAAGATATATTCACAAAGCATAAAAAAGTTAATAATTTGTATAAACATATTTGTTTTATTTATTTCACATGTTACTTAACGTGGGGCCCTCGATTTTCCATTTTGGATTTTATATAGAGATGAATAGAATCACATTTAAAAAAATAATTTACCTATATCAGAATTTAGGAAAAAGTTGGGTGTTTTACAAATATATATTTCTGCGTTGACGTCACGAATCTGAAAGAAAAATCAAAAAATCAAAAATCAAAAAAAAATAAAAAAGATTTATTTACTAAAAAAATCCACCGTGACCTGTGCTTTTATTTACCCTTTTTGCTAAGCTAAATTCTTAGGCTCAAACTTTGTCTTAATTCCACCCTTAAGATTGGAAATCTTTATGCTATTCCACCTCCCATATCTCCCTTAGTGCGAATTTAAGCTTAATAATATTGTAAATTTGGTTATAATTTGATGCTATTCAAGCTCTTCTCTCATGATTTCTATAATACTTAATGGTGATATCCCATTTCTTGGAATTGTTTTAAAAACCTTGTCTATGGGTGCTTGAGCCATTAGTAAAGTTATTTTCAGTCTTGTCTTTCCATTTCCAATAATCCATATCCTGCTTGAATGACCATATGCTTACTCTCTATCAGACACGGTGTACCTAAACAAGAAGCTTAGATATGTGGCATCCTCTCCTCAAGCCTAAATAACCATACGAGTTATTTATCTATTTTAACCTCCTTTCTTTTTTAAATTGAAATCAAACTCCTAACACGGCAAGATTGAAGTAGCATTCTATTTATTTCTATATCCTATGACTGTGTATGGCCATAGTACCTGCATTGGTAAGGAAAGACGGATACATACACAGTATATGACTTTCGGTTTCATCCTAATTTCTCTAGATTTATGTTTCTATTGGCTCTTCTCGCTATCCCAGCTCGCATCTATTTGCTAGAGGTGGCATAGATAAACTCTCGGAGCCTTTCAGAAGGTAATGTTGGTCATAACGCCTTGGATCTCTAAATTTGCCTTCGGATTTTATGGAATCTGATTTGTTCACTACATGATCGGCTCTTCTCTTCTAATTTTTTCATTCTGCTCCGATTCCATACACTAGAGGTGCGGATTTTGCGGACGATAAGTCCCATTGTCAAAGGGCTATTAAATTGAAAATAATAGGTGATCCTCAATAGGTATCTGTCCATTACCCCAACTTAGTTTGGCTCGATTTCTTCAATGATTAATGACCTCTAGTTATACTCTCAATCACCATATACGATTCTCAATTGCTGATGGATTCGAACAGTGCGTTCATTACATACTTCATTACTTACTTATTGAAGATCAGACAATAACTATGGCCTCTCAAGAAAATCTTAAACAAAAACAATTTCTCACGCTCTCCATAAGAGTGAGTGATCTCTTTACGAATAGGCTACCTAACCTCTTACCTTTCTCTAATTTCTAATATAGAGACTAGCAAAATGATGTATACCAATGTGCTTCAAAACGCACTCCTCTCAAAGTTCCTTTAATCTCTACTGCTCATTAGGGAATAGCTCAAGGAAAAAAAATAATAGCTGAAATTCTCTACCATAGTGCAGAAATGTCTCCGCAGTCGTACTACTCAGAGACTCATATTCACATAGTCATAGACATAATAAATCTTCTCCTATTCAGCTCGCCACGAATACTATCAATGCGTATACAGAAAAACAACGCACAACACTCAATCTTCTCCCTCCTCTCACTTAATATTACCTCTCTCTCCGCTCTTAATAATATCTATCGATTCTTTCTGCGCAATCCACAAATCATTCTCTCTACAAACACATATGCTTCTAAAGCATAATGAGATAAGTAGGATGTCTCTTACTCTGGTCGTACTTACTAATGTCTCTCTCACATCAACACCCTAACATGTATAACACTTGGCTCATCTTACTAATAGGTGCACTGTGGTGGACCCATATGGGTATAACGTCATCGATATCTCACGACTTTTAGGGTACAGCTCAATCATACTTACAGAGACTCTCCTTAAAATACCCAAAATGAAGTTGGAATCTAGGGGTACTACTCTCATTAATAGGTCTCTTTCTTTTCTCTCGCTACTATCCTCCATTTCTATAAAAATAACTGTATCATGAATTGTTCAAATTATATGCTTAGTCTTTGGATAAATGATTAAATTTATTCATTTATCATAAGAAAAGTTCTTATCGTGGATTCGACGAATAAATACTCACAATTAATAAATATATAAATATACTCAAAATAAAATAATTATACAAAACTTATGCAATAAATATATATATATATTATAGTAATAGTATATATATATATAAAAAACTATAATATAATATAATAAACCTGACCTCCATAGAGAATTATCAGTATTAAAGGAATTAGCCTATTTATAGCTAGAAAGATCGTGTGATAGAATAAGACTCGCATCACCAAGATACTATATCAGAAAATAATAGTCAGCGCAACGTCCAACATATATATGGAATATAAAAGCACTCTGTGTAGGAACATAATCTAAGTACGTGCTCGAGAGTGAGTATCTCAAGACGACATACATTTTGATAACATATTGTGATTGAATGCGTAACAACAGAAAGATGAATAATCCAGGAATATCAGTACATGTTCTGGACGGTGTGAAGATTATCGTCAGTGCATTTAAAAACAGAGTCGCGCATAAATACACGATGGATATATATATTCAGTAAGATGATGAATCACCTCGGAAATTATGGCGAGACAGTAGCTTCTGTATGAATAGTCTAGTTATGATACTCTCTCTAGAGAGCACAGATAAGACAGTCCTATTCATATCATAGTGGTCTGGTCAACAATGTGAAATCCTACCGAATAATACCAAATCCCGGCATCTTCGAGGCGTTATCAGATCAATATATGTACACATACTGCAAACATGGCATCTTCATATATGTGATATATGCAGATAATTTAACATCAAAATAATAAAAACTCCATTTCCTGTAAACAACTTACAAAAGATAATTCAGTACAAGGTCTATACATGGTAAGTAATAAGTATAGATTTTTAATAAAATAAAAATATATACTTTAGTTAATATTATTATTTATTGTTATATTGATTATCTATACTGGTTAGGCTCTCATTCCTAGAACCCAATTACAATAATTAAATAAACTGACGCGGGTTATTAATAATTAGATATCCCATCTGATAGAAACCATATAGTACTATTTAACTTTTCTTATGTATATAGATTGAATGAGATGTGACAGTAAGATTCTTTCAATATTGATTTCCCTTTCACTTACAATTTCCCAGAATGAGAAGAATTTGGACATTACTCTGGTAGTTATGTTACACGATTTTCTCGGGGTATGCCAGGATCAGAAAACGACATCAACCCACATATCGATGGTTTATCCATTCTACATGATCAGATTTCCTGACGTCCAGAAAAGAGTTCAGAAAGAGATCGATGAAATAGTGCCAAAAGGTCAACTTCCTTCTCTTCATGATAAGGACAAGTTAATAAATTAAGTGAAGATAAAATAATAAAAAATAAATTAATAATAAATAATAAATAATATATAAATAAAATTAATGAATAATAAATAATAATAATAATAAATAATAAATAATTAATAATAATAATAATAATAAATTAATATATAATAAAATAATAATAAAAATAATAATAATATATAATAATAATATAATAATAATAAATAATAATAATAATAATAAAAACAATAATGAATAATAATAATAGCTAATAAAATAAATAATAAATAATAAAAATAATAATAATAATAATAATAATAATAATAATAATAATAATAATAATAATAATAATAAAATAATAATAATAATAATAATAAATTGAATGAATAATAAATAATAATAATTAATTAATAATAATAATAATAATAAAAGTTCTAAGATAATTAAAAAACTTTTTTTACAAGGGATATTAAGTACAGAAATTTTTTTATCTAATAAAGTGTTATCCTATAAGAGGTTTGAATATTGGTTAATAAAAAACATTTCTTAACAATTTAAGGAGTAAATGTAAGAACTTTTTGTTAATTTGTTCTAGATTACCTGCTCTTGAAGCTCTAACCTTTGAAATAAACAGAGTTGTATCATTGGCTCCTAATTCACTTCCACACGAAGTTACTGAAGACACAACTTTGGAAAATTACGCTAATTACACAAAGGTAATATTGCATATGTAGTAAAATTATGTTTTTTTTTTTATTTTCTCTGGTTAGTAAAACAGTAATGAATTTTTTCCTAAATAATAAATGTAAAATTTTAGTATTTGCATACATAGCTAATTTTTCAGAAATAAAAATATATAACATTTATTATAGTGAATAGAATTAATATAAAATTTGTGACTTTCCATCCTTGCAGTCAATAAATTTTTGCATCAATAATAAAGTTATCATTATCAATACAATAATTAGAAAAATTTAATGTATTACCTATTTACTGTTAATTTTATTCTTTATTCTGTTTCATATTAAAATTTTATCAATTCTACAGTGTCAGTTATCCGAAATTGATGATATTGCCTTGACTAGATAGCCGCAGCTTATGACATTAATATTTCTGATTTTCTAAGAAATCATGGCATATATGGGATATTTCTCATAATTATTTTTAAAGTGAAAGTAAATTATTAAGGGCTTTATGGGAATTTAGTTGTTTCTTATTTTGTATTTTTTTTATTATTTTATCAGGGCTCAATTGTCATACCTAATTGCGAGATTTTCCATAAGGATCCTCAATACTGGAAGCATCCAAACAGTTTTTCAATTGATAACTTTTTGGACGATGAAGGAAAGGTTATAATAAAAAAGGAAGGATATTTACCCTTTGGAATAGGTAAGACAATTCTCCTTTTCAGAATTTAATATACCGTATGCGATATATTTACTAATAGGTAATGTTATTTTTTAAGAGTTAATATATTATTATTTCCTCATCCAAAACCTATTCCCCATACCACAACACTTGCAGTGGGTATTTAAGCAGGCTAGAGACTTCACAAGAAGTTATGCTTATATTATTAATTAATTAATTAATTAATTAATGTATAAACACTAAAAAAATTATTTAAATCAATTTATTTTTTACAGGGCGTCGTCAATGTCTTGGTGAATCTTTGGCCAAAATGGAACTTTTCATTTTTATGGGAGCTATCTTACAAAATTTTCAAATTTTGGAACCTGATGGACAAAATGTACCACCTCAAGCAGTTGATAATATTAATCTTATAAATATGGTCCCGAAATTTAAAGTTATTCTTAAAAACAGAAGCTGAAAACCTTATTTTGAGGTTAATGAATGACTCTTCAAAAATAATAGAACATTTTTGTTTTTATAGAAAAGTTCTAAATGAATTTTAGGTTTTCAATTTATTAGAACAACCGAATTGAATTTACGCAATTTATTCTTTAAAATATAAAATGAAATAATATACAGTAATTGTCTTGTTTTTTTCTTAATAATTATCCAATTGAATTAACAAAAGAAAGAAATGCTTTAGTGACATCATATGAACAAATAAATTCAACAAAAATTAAACTTTTGGGTGCATGCACTGCTGAAGTGCTAAAAATATTCATTGAGTATTTGAAGTATTTTAGTAAGTTGAATATTCTTTTGCACTCCAGGCTCTAACAATTCGACATTTGTCGCTTTACTGATTCTGAAGGCATATGCAGCTAAGCTAGAGTATGACTTTTCACAATAATTATTTATTTAATATATGGTAAGTAGAATATACTCCACCTCTTCTTTCACATCCAATGACCTAAAACACACTAAAGGTCACTATATCTTTTTTTTCGAATCTCCCTCCCCCTACTATTAGGTACTATATTAATATTAATATATATATTATTAATATATATTATTACTATATTAATCTGACATGAAGATAATATTTTTTAAAATCTTTTTAAATCTAATTCACTTACTCGATTGTAAAAAATGCAAATCACTCTTAACTTTCAACTTAACCTTCATCAGTGGTTAAATATTATTTAAAACATAAAACTTTATTGATAAACTTTAGCTAACAATGAAGATTGTTGTTTCAAGGTTTACACAGAAATCAAAAAATTTAAATGATGAAAATAGTAATTCAACATCAAGGGGAAACTTTTTTCTTCTCAGCCTTTTTTTTATTTTATTTTTTTTTAACTTTGTACGTTATCTTTATTCGTTAGCTTTTTAATATTTAAAAACTATTATCGGCTTATGCAAAAATAAAAGTTTAATTTATATATAGTAATATAGTACTATTGACATACTATACCCTATTAACAAATATACTTTCTTCTATATTCATTAAATAACAATGAGCAGAATTATAGGTAGATAATAATAATATAGTTAGTTATTAATAGATTAATATATAGTAATAAGGAATAAGATTATTAATATATTATATATATTATATTATATAAATTTTTAAGGAATGAGGTTGTATAATGAAGGGATCAATAACTTTAAATATAATACGAATGGAAAAGAGACGAATAGTAATATATATATATATATTTATTAATAATATATATTATATATTATTATAAGTTATTATTAATAATATATTATTGAGAATTTAGCCAATTTACTTACATAAAGAGTCTCTTATCTTTGGTTAACTTCGCTCAACTCAATAAAGGAGGAAGGAGATTAAAATAAACCAACTGATTTCTGCTCATATAAATTATAGAATTACTAATAATTACATCATAATACATATAATTCCCACCCCTTAATTTTTACACAATTAAACCCTTAATTACCCAATTAAGGTTAATTAGCAACTAACAGTTTAAGGTCGGGAGATAATTGGAGGAATCAAGGTCTTAATTCTATACCTTCTGACAAAGGATTCTAAAGGCAATGTCACATCTCACAAGATTGGCGTTGGCCGGTTTGGACCTCAAGTAACTATTCTTTGGTGGCAGGTGAGAATCATAGTACTTCGGTCACAAGGATACACTGTCTATACATCAACAGTATCTACGGGGGCTTTAGAGGAAAAAAATACAGAATTCAATGTTTTATTTATCGCATAAAAGTTAATCTCCTAGTTTGTGCAAGTAGTAGAGACATAGCACTTTAATAGAAGTTAATCTTAAAAGATAGATATTAGTACTTATGGCAATCATGAATTTTCAAACAAACACAGTTAAGTCAAATTTTAGAATAATGAAATCAGTAAATACAACTTGGAGAAAAAACTTTAATTGTTAAACACTTGAAGTCTGTTAATAGATAATAGTCATGAGACAAATTAGACATTTGAACGTACTTTAATAACTAGAAGCCCTTCACGAAAATTATTTATAGTATATAACAATCACTCAACTAATTAATTTTATAAATTGATAGGTCTTATTAGCCATAAAATGATTGAGGGTAGAATGTTAATATGAATATGATAAATGGAGTCCTATCTAATAATTAATTTACTATCACATTATTATATTAAAGTTAATTACGATGAACTTCAGGAATAAGCCTTAAGAAATCACTTTACGATTAGTAAAATCCGAAATTTTATTTAGTCGACTTGACAAACAGCACATTTATTCATAAATGAGAGAATGATTTATTATCATACTCGATATCAGTCATACGAGACACACGCTTAACCTTATCTATTCAGTGTGTAATAAAATACTGTAATATCCTATAGACGAATCACATTGCAATAGTTACATGGTATAAACCTCCAAGTATCGCAATCTAATTCTTAAGAACAGGTCGCCGTATAAATTTCACAGTATACATACTCAACTTACGGTCCTTATACCCTGAGAACAAAATCATGCATATTATATTAAAAAAGTGATAAACATTGTTTTTATACATTTCAGATATCAATAAAACTAATTTATTTAAACACAAAATTAAACAACTTATAACCAAACTTTTTTCTTACCATGATGTCAAATTGGGACATATTTCTTATAATCCATTTTTCAAATTCTTTTACTAAAAATTCTATATAAAGCGCGCACACACTCTCCAGTTCCTAATATTTTGCTCTCTTTTCATCTTCCTTGACCTGTTCCTTGGAGGCGTGAGAATAATCTGACTTAAATCTAAAGACTATTAATACTACTCAATCAATCATGCACCAATGATGATATAATTCAGTTTATAAATTTCGGTTGGTATATTAAGTACATGTCACTTATTCATAACTCCCCACAGCACTGGGGTACACATGTACTGTAACAAGTACTTGAACATGAAATAAGTAATGTAATACGTAAGTTTAAAGAGACTAAATAGTGTAGGAAAAGTAGAATGTAGTATACGATCCTTCGGTAGTTGAAGTTATATGTATATAGATGTGAGTGAGAAAATGAAATTATTGGAAAGTAATGTGTTCGTCGAGGTTTTAATAAATTTATTTATCAGTGAATTTGTATATTTAGGAATGAATAAGTAGGTAATGTAGTATATTAGATTGCAATCAGAATGAGTTGTAATAATTAGGCAGTAGGTAAATAAAAGGTATAGTGTTAGTGCATAAATTTATTATGGTGACTATTAGTTCTCGAGTATTATGTACGTCCTAGGGTACCTTATATTAAACTTACATAGGAGGGTATGTTGATCATCCTTTTTCTGGGGTTATTTATCCACAAATGCGTGTATAACAGTTGTTTGAATTTATTTTTTTTTTGGGTTGTTATGTTTGGTTTATGTTAAATCTTAATTGCCATGGGGCCACACTATGAGGAAGATAGAGGGTATTGATACCGAAAATTAAATGTAACGAGGAAATGTTGTCGCAGTGGGGTCAGACGATGGACTGATCTAACTTAAGTTCGAGTATTATGTTTAAATAATTAGTGTAAATAATCTACATTATGTGAGAGAGTATAAGTACGTTAATTTTAAAATGAAATGAAATGGTACTGTAACTCATAAATTACAGACACGATACGCAGTTGGAAAATGCTGCATAGATTAGCATATTTAATGGGAATAGCGAGGCTCAGATATGAGAGGGACACTTAAATATTAGAAAAGTAAAATACAAAAACAAAAAATACAATAGAAACACAAAATAATGATGTTTTGTGTCATTTTCATATAATTCAAATAGGTCAATCAAAAAAGGGATACAGGGACAGCTATACGAAAGCGATTAGCCAAGTGCTAACAGTATGTTGAGGAAATTCAGGCGTATAATAGATAGTTAGTGTAAAGATAGTTGGTGTAATTGGGATATAAATGAGTACAATCAGATGGAGATGAACATATATAAAGGTTAGGAGACCGCATCGAGAGAGCACCGAAGACGGGGGAAGCATGATGCAGAGTGTGGGGAGCGTTTTCCCATACCGTAGGGATTGGCGCCCGGAGGTATCCACCACAGCGTTATTTATACAAAAAAAAACAAAAATAATCAAGTGCACTTGGAGGCCAGGTGAGAACGACATGAGTAGCGGCGTTGGGTTTCGCCGGCAGGAAAGAGCCGAGACAACCAAGATTGGGAGAGATAGCAGTCATTAACAGACCGAGTTTGTCGTTCACCATGGCGGGGCTCTCGGGTATAGTGCCGGATGAGAAGACCGATCCTATGGGCATTTTTGGCGTTTACTCCTTGGGTATGTAGCCTTCATAGGTTCAATAGAAAGTAAGAATTTTTTGTTATTTAAAAGTTTACTGCATACCGTAACACTACGTAACGCGAGGTCGAGACTACAAGGTAGATGATATTCTCTTCGAATCACTTGGTCCTGACTAGAGATCGACCCGGAAAATTCCATATAAATGTTTGGTAGGGTATCCCGTCAGATTACACCCGTAGCAATTAGGTGATTTAAAAGCAATAAAAGGAAAAAGATAAGATGATCAGAATGGGCATCATCGTGGAGAGTGGTAATCATCGAATATTATAATGATATCATATAATAATAAGGTATATATGACGGTATATTAATATAGGCTTGGGCACTATATATTACTTTTTTGACTTGTACGTATTTTATATTATTACTATTTATATCATCAACCCATACTTAATTTCTGTTTATTTCCAGTGTACATATTTAGACTATTATATAGCATATAGCTCATTTGTACCTATACGCGTACAAATTCTCTTGTGAGGAGCTGCAAGCAGCAACGGCCTGGGCTTGATGCTGATCCTCCTCATGACAAGGAATGAGAATATTAAAAGATTTATAGATTGGGGTATAATTATTTTATTAGGTTAATTTGATTATAAAATGATTAAAGTACTTAATCAGATAAAGTACCGTGAAGAGAAAAAGAAATGGCAATTTACAGCTCAAACAATAGATTATATTATAATTGAGCAGCAATGACGAGTAGTCAGAGATCCTTTCACTAATTTAGAAAACACAAATATAATAAGAAAAATACACGTGATGAATACACGAAATTCCATAATTGTAGCTTACGATCCTATCAAGGTTTGTTATTAAGAAATTAAGTCTTTTCAATGATTTGAATGGAAGTCAATGCAGAGAACAGAGACATGTAAATAGATATTATTCAAGCGTTTATCTATTTTCTATTGGCCAACCGACAGCATATCCCTTTCATCTTTGCTTTTAATATCAAAGTAAAGGTTGCTATATAATGGGTATTCTTCGGCCTTCGTTCTGTTATGAATCACTTTTCCCCTATTCAACATATACACTCTATTATAAAAGTAACACATTGCCAGGTGTTACTTCGCCAGTTAGTAGTACTATGTATAGTTATTATATATATCTATAATATATATAATATATATAATATTAAAATATTAAATTAGTATATATATATTAATATTTATATTATAATTATATTATAATATTATTATTATATTTAATTAATATCTGGAGTGTTACTATAACGGATAATAGGATATCAGTAAAGTTCTCTCATTTGAGGTAATGTATACCAGTCGTTATAAATCTATACGGTCTATCAATAATGTTTTAATTGAGGATAAGCTGCCTACAGTACTTCAATTTTAGCACTAGAATAGGAAACTACATTCGCACGATATATACTGAGTCTAAAGTAGACTTATATAACTAACTATCAGCTTTTTACGATGGTATAGTTCGAGTATGGATGAGCATCATAGAGTTTTACTGAGCCTTCCAATATTCCACTCACCGGATACTTAAACACAGTTATGAACTTCTCTGAGACTTGTTACGCAATCAATAATAATTGTATCGTAATATAATTACGGTCACCATTATCAGTCTGATGACGATCGGTATGTGAACTGCAAGGATGAAGAGAATCAAGAAATAGCGTGTGAAAGACCATGATTAAAGCTAAGATATATAGAGTGCCGGTCGCGTTAGACAATATAGTTACGCTTATTTACTGAGAAGCCGTGCCAGCTATATTATCTGGTGATTACGGTGGAGGAGGTGTTTATTACTTTCTAACATATATATTTAGTAACTAATATTGTGCATGTATTTATAATTTGTCCTTATGAAGAGATTAGTCATACGTGTTCTTTATTGAGAATTACTACTGTGAGTCCAGCAATCCTGATATTCACTATGATATAATCGATCTTATTATATAATATGAGGTTTTGTATGCTCCAGATAGTCTGACTAAAAAACTTATAGCCGTATACGGTAGTACGTTTGTAGCCTATGAGCACACTAAATGAATAATAGGATTATTTTGACTGAGTCCGATGAAATTTACTTAATCTCAATTATCTGGTTTCGGGGGCAGAAATTAATTTTATTGTGAATTCTGGAGGAAAACCCATTCATCCTATTATTTCTTATATTATTATAATGTTGTAAAAAATTAAAAGAAACTAAATTAAATAACTATTAAAATTATTAATATTCATATCATAGATATATTACACATTAGTATACTTGTTGTTGCTAAAGAGTTCACTATTGGTTGGGCAGATATGGAATCATCTCTATTTATCCATCAATTTTAATATAAAATGTATATAATTGATTAGTATTAAAAAATATATTTGGATGTACCGAGTAAGATTATAAGAACAGGAAAGTACTAAGGATAAATATAAAGACTAGCGAAAATTTAGTAGTAAAATAAACGTAAACTACATATTTTTAGTAATAGTATCATCTTAATGAGATTAGTATGGATACAATGAAATTATAGTCTTTTAGATTTGAAAAAGTAGGATCTTATATGTCATAATTTGTTAAAAAAAATATTGGTTGAGATCGAATACATCAACTGAAGTAGCCTTGCTTGACTTTCATTGGATTTATGCGTTAAATTTGTTATTCTGTACTATTTCAACGTATAAATTATAGAACTATATATCTAAATATAACTTCTTAACATATACTGTATGGAGTTTAAAAACTTAAAGATAAAACGCGTTAATTTGTGCAACTTAATTATAATTAAATTACTTAAATAATTGATTATTTATTTATTTATTTTTTCTTTTAAGTAGTAGATAATTGACCAGTCTAGTAATAGCATAGGTATAAGCACTTCTACATATAAGGGGGATTGCATATTACTAGGCTATTGGAATGGAAGTGCCTATAATTAATCAATGAGTAAGTGTTATGCCATAGCGGAATAAATGATCTTTTTGATGGACCTTGATAATTATTTATAGAAAAAATTATAAAACTTCCATTTAAACTTTACCATAAGAAACATAAAGCACAATAATTAAAATATCTGTTTATAAATCTTTTGGGAACCGACGTAATTATTTTTTAATATCATAATTATTAAAATATATACGTTATGGTAATATATCATATTTTATAAAAAATTTCTTTGTTTGACCTAAAAATTACAATATTATCACACCAGTAGTGGAGAAGTAACTGCTCTGTATTTTAGGTGTATAAATGTACGTGAGCTTTTGAAAAGTATATTAATAAGTAGTTATTAATAATATATATAGTTAATATTATTAAGTTATTAATTGATTGATTAATTATTATTATGTTATGAGTATATATATATTATTTATCCATTCTTTCAACTATCACAAATGTGTGTAAGGTAGCTACCATATTTATTTAAAATACTATCTATTTATTGAGACCGATAAACTACAATATATTGTCTATTTATTCTACAAGCTAACCCCTATTATAATATATATACTAAAGATTTAACGCAAGAGAGCATTAAGAAAACGT
This sequence comes from Trachelipus rathkii, assembly GCA_015478945.1. Classification (NCBI taxonomy): domain Eukaryota; kingdom Metazoa; phylum Arthropoda; class Malacostraca; order Isopoda; family Trachelipodidae; genus Trachelipus; species Trachelipus rathkii. The sequence continues at coordinate 34,134 of JABUQX010069052.1, forward strand.
TAATCAAACGAATTTTGCCAATAACATGTCATTAATTATTACACCAGTCTTAAGGGATTGATACATACAAACAGAGAGCATAAACTGTAGGCAACGATTCTGCTTCTACCGAAAGAAAGTACGCAGTCAGAAACAACTTGAATCGGATATTAAGGAAACATTATTATATGATATTACGTCATACTTAAATAGTTTTCCAGGAAATGGTATGAGCAATGCATTTACTAAGGAAGTGAGAAATGGCGGGGTTTGCAGTGGGGCACATCGTTTCTGTAGACGCCACCCCGCAGGGGCAGGGTTATGGCATTGCGTCCAGTCACACTAGTACCCCTTTTTTCCAGGAGGGCCCGTCAGTCAACGACCTCTCTGGGTAATCTTATTGAAAGGTTAATCACTGAAACGTAACGGAAAATGAAGGAGATCCAATTTGCACTTCTACCACTTCTTAACCGAGGTGGCCTAAATTCTTGGGAGGAAGAGGAGTTTGTTAAGGAGAGATAGGCCCACGTCACTGGTAGTTATACCCTGGTGGCGAGGATTATCGTAAGAGGAAAGCAGCACGTTTTATCAAAGAATGGATGCTGGTAGTGTTGGTGGAAAATCTAAGGTGACTATGCTAACCTGTGTTTGACAAATGGCACAGGTAAGTAGGATTCTTAAATCCATCATCCCCTATCAAAATCTGTACACAACTAGGACATAGATCTAGTGATTTGGTGGTTTGGATGCTGGACGCAAGATATGAGCGTTGTGGCTCCGCGAACGTGGTGGCGCATTTTTTGGGAGCGATAGTAAGTACCCTTCGGAAAGAAGAAGGTGGCATTACAGTGGGTTTTTACATGTATCTCTCCGATAGTGCTCTTTATAACCACCGGGGTTTGGCGATCAGGAAGGTTCTCCAAATGGATGATGTTTAACAGATCCTGCACTTCGATGTTCTTTGGGCATTTTGGGTAAGTAATACACATACGAGGTTTTGTGTTATTGCCTCAGAAGGCTTGGGCATCTACTGACTGTAGTGTTGATCGTTGCCTTAAACATTACCTACAGACCATATTCCGGACTTCGGAAGGAAGCACCGGGGCGAAATTATAACGTAGATAGGGACCAGCGGTCAGCAATCCCTTGGCAGGCATAAATAGTTTAGTAGTGAGTAATAGGCAATTATGACTAAAACAGTGACAAGGCACGGGATAAATACTATTAAGGTTATCTTTATACATAGTAATTTAAAATATAGTTGCCGGTATCGTAGTGCGTATTTTGATTGGTTCATATATTCTATAAATAAGTAAATTATACTAGAAGTTTACTTGTGTAATGTTAATAGTGGATTAGGAGCTCAGAACCATATATGTTTAGTAGTGAACTAAAATTATCTCTGAGTGAGCTATAAAAGAGAATGGATGGTCGGTAATTAGTTGTATTAACTGTTTATGTATATCACCTTATTTTTTTATTAATAAAAAATAAATCAACTTCATATTTAATAAAAAACTAAAGGTTTAATTACACCGTGAGTGCTTATTGAGAACAGAGTTATTCTAGAATATTGACATAAATACGAGATATGGGAATATATACGTCATTTGATCGAAATGTCTTAAATATTCATTTATCTTAACCAACATTCTAGCACAGGATATTTTTATATGGCATGAAGAGAGTTTTAACAAAAATAACCGTCTCCAGAAAAACCTATCTAGTAATCGAATGAGTAGTTTCAGAGCGGCCTTTGCTGTTTTTCCGATGTATCAACCATAAGAGACAAGGAAAGAGAGACGACGAGTGCAAATAACTGTACGAATGATATTTTATATATAATGAATGTAACTCATACTCATAATGGGTTCGATAAAATAGTAAGGGCAAATCACTTAACTACTATATAGGCTATAGGCCCATATAATACACGGTTCAATTATACGACTACTTAACCCGGATTAATAATATAATGATTATTATTATTATAATAATAAAAAATTAGATATATAGAGACATTAGTACTTTCTCAGTCAATTAATAATAATTAATACAACATATTAAAATATAAATATATAGTAAGCTATCTATTCGGGTATACTCATGACTGAACGTTAAATATATAGTGAGTTACTCACTCTACTTATAGGCTATATAATATACGTGGAGTATCATTGATTTATTTGAATATGTAGATAGTCATTACCCTATAAGGCTAAGTGATGGTACACAACATAAGTATATAAATACCCCTATTATTCACTATATAAATAAATCATCCTATATAATTATATAGCTCACTAAAATTTATATTAACACTAATTATTACCTTATATATATATTTATTATTTATGACGTATATACTTATATATATAATATATTTTATCTATTTATACTCATATAATAATATAGCCAAATCTAACTGTGTACGCCAAATTTGACTATACTCCTATAAGATGGTTTATCCACAAACTTTTTATAAAAATACAATTTATCTCTAGGTTTCTATATCTCATTCAATTTTACGCATATCAGCGTAACACTATCTGCTTTCAATCTATTATGGAACGCTTTTAAGAAAAAAAAAAATCAAAAATTATCATATCAATAACCACAACCGATTTATTCTCCGACGTATTTCCTTTTATTCTTCATTTATTTATTTATGCTAATAACTATTATCTTTTTTAATTTTTAATTAAAACTTTATTATGAATACCTGAGTTAAGAAAAGTCTGATTTATCATTACCGATCAGATTGACTATACTCAAATATTTCTCTAAAAAAATTAGAGAAACGTCATGTTCATTAAGTATACTTAAGTCTTTATTGTCTCTATTATCATAAACTTTCGTATCGTGCTAGATTAAAATAATGACTATTATACTGGTTTTTACGTCTGGTAGTTGGTAAGCCGTGTTTTGTCTAATTATTATAGAAATTAATTTTTTAGATTATTTTTGAAAAAACAAACACTATCAATTTATGACTTATAAAGTATTATATTTGTTCGAACTTATCGGTTGAATAAAAACTTGTTTGATTTACTGAATTTGCTTCTGTAACACTCATTTCATGTTCAGTTCTCGACTTCATTTTAGCTTACTGCAGTAAAACTTCTAAATATCATTCTCACATCATTAAAAACCTACCGTCACGAGTTTTAATAAAAAGCGTGTTATATATACACTGACATATTTTAAAATCAAATATTATAATCCCTTTCTCTCATAACAAACAGCATTGTCTTTAAAATGCTTATCTATCCTTCTATAAATCCCTCTAATGTCAGGGAATACACACCAGGGGTTTGGCGGTTATTCATGAATATCTCTAAATGGAGTAAAAAATATTTCTCATCATAAAGATATCTAAAGGAGTAAAAATATTCAAGCTAAGTTTAAAGCAAACTAAGAGGTTTTGTTGATTAAAGTTTCAGTCAAATTTAGACTTTACATTACCATAATAATTGTTGCAAAGTTATGGCTTTAATGGATGACTTTTACCTACAGTAACAATCGAATACGATTTTCATTTTTAAATCATATTTTTACAATCATTAGGTTTATGACTCAAATCATTTACAAACAAATACTCAATTGGAAACGCCCACACACACACACACACACCTACACACACACCTACAAAACTACACACCTACACACACATACACGCCTATACACACACACGCCTAGCCTACCTTCTCTAAAACGAAACTGGTATAATGCCTTTTTGGAAGGTAATATTACCTGATAGATGTAAACAGAGTTTAAGACCGATAAATTACAATTACAGTTCTGTTGAATTAAACAAAATTTACCACTTTTATCTCAAACAATAACAATAACATCTTTACTACGGTAATGTGTGATAATTCCTTCTTATCATACAATACAGATAAAGAAAAAAAATCTGATTTATCTGTGCACCATCAATTAACAGAAAACTAACCTCTAAAATAAAACCACCAACTAAATAGTTTTACAGCGTAGACGTTTTCACACTAAAGAAAATAAAATAACACCCCTTGCAAGTCCGGGTTAGTAAAACAATATGTAACCTCAATACTTTCTTATATATAGTCTAATTAGGGCAACTATTAACTTTTAGTAAGACATCTATCTCATCAAATACTCAAATACTTCTATCTTATTATATCTTACCGTTTATTAACTTATCAAACCTTACTATCCTATATATTATATTAGTATTATACATATACCGTAGTAATCATACTAGTATATATACCTATACTATAGTACCCATAATAATAATATATTATATATCTTATCTATATTAAACTAATCTTATCATACTTACTATTACAAACTATCTATTACTTTTACAGAATTTCACATAATCATCACACAAAACATAATTCACATTACCGCACATATATAGGTAGGAATGTCACACCTATACCAACTAACTCGGATTGCTATCTCATCACAAATTCTCACACTTGCAAGATTATAAAATCAGCTGAATTTTAAAGACCATTTCCCCTTCCAGCAGCCTGCAACACGTTCTATAGATTTCTTTCAATTTTAAAAATATAAAAGAAACCTATACCTTTTAATGAACACACACGTAAATAATCTACAAGGGAGGAAACTTAACTCTAACGTACTCCCTATAAAGGTCGAATAATTCTCACCAGCTTTATCAAACTCTCATTTATAAACTAAAAACAAAACAAACCCATAGCGCAAGCAATTATAGTGACTTTTTAAAACGATTAAGGTCGAATTGTGTTTGATGCGTCAAATTTCTTGTTTCTATTGTTATTATTATTATTATTAATTATCTCGCGCTAATTTTAATTATTATTATATTTATTTATTAAATTAATTTATTATATTATTTATTATTATTATTACCTTATTATTTTATTATTAATTAAATATTATGGTTATCTAATTATTAAATTATTAATTCATATATTATTCTATATTATTCATTATTATATGTCAATTTTAATACTTTAATTTTATATTATCTATTTATTATTTATTAAAAACTATATATATTATTATTCACTCTATTTATCCCTCATTTTATTAAATTTATTATTATTAAATTTATACGTTTTTACTCATGTTATATCATAGTCTATTTGTTGTAATTCTCCATTCGAGATCTATCTATAGTTATTGTTATTAGATCATTGATATTAGACTCATTTGATATTACGATAATCTGTATATATTTGTATCTACTTAAAGATCATCTGATATTTGAAAATATTGATCTATTGATATTATTAATATTATTATTATTATTATTTTAATTTATTATTATTCATTATTATGTATCCTCATTATATTTTATTAAGATTATTTGTTAAAATCCTGTATGCAATCAGTGATATTCATTAATTCACTTATTATTATTAATTATTTATTAATATATTCAACATTATTATTTAAATTATTATTTATTAATTCTTATTTGTATTCTTTATTATTATTAAATGTATTTTTAATTATTATTAATGTCATTATTATATTATTATTAATTGCATCAATTGTTTAAAGGCCGAATTACGCTTGTGAAATACGTGAAACAAATACGAATTACTGTTATTTCTTTTTAGCTTTAATATTCACCTCATTACTTATTATATATTATTATTTTCATATTATTTATTTCTTAATTCAATCAGCATTTTGGTGTTGATCGAATAAGTATAAAAAAATTTTTATAATTATATAATTATACATTATTTTAATTGCAAAACTCTAATAATATTCATGCTTAAATAAAATTAGTCAAATTCAAAGATAAAAACCCATCAAGATGCAAACTTACTCTGTAAAGCTTGCAAGATTACTTATTTTATTATTTCACCTTCATTTTCATTATTATCTATTATATGATTATT
>JABUQX010069052.1:45000-56723 GCA_015478945.1 Trachelipus rathkii
GAGGGCTGCAGTTTATTTCGATCCTTAAAGTAATATCAAATTAATATTAAAGTAAATAAATATATAAGTTTAATAATATATAATATTATATTAACCATATATATAGCATGATAATAACCTTTCATAGTATTAAATAATCAATTGAGCTTAAATATAAAAATATGTTTATATATTCTAAAAACAGCTGTTAATATTAAATATAATGCCCCATATAAAACTTTAAAGATGGTTCCCTTTGTTAATATTGAACAGTATTTATAACCATAGTTATTACTTAAAAATGAATCCCATGTAGATAGTTCATAAATGACTAGAGCAACATTTTGTAACTTTGCCAGGTAATTATACTACTAGACTTTCTGACTCATACGTGTTTACATAAATATTAACCATTCAAATAATAAAAGTCTTCTTACTTTATTTTTGAACTTATAAATGGCACAATCAATATTAACTATATTTAAGAAAGCAAATATTGTTAAATTTATAGTTCATAAGCAATGATAGATAATATAAACCTCATATCCGTACCTACTATTCCAATAAAGGCTTAAAATATTATAGATAATAATAGTAATATACCTAACATTAATTACTCAGTAGGGTAAACCAATGAGACAAACTACTTAATATATAAAAATATATATCTTTATTCTTTATGGTGGAAGTAGTATGATAAATTATCGTTATAATTATAAAGTCTATAAAAATATAATAATGCAAAATTATTAATAGTACTAAAATAAAAGTGAGTCCATTAATTAAAAATTCTTGTCTGAGGGAGATAGAATAATGATGAATAATTAGTAAAATAATGCATAAATGAGTTTAAGTAAAGTTAGGATAACTGTACAAAACATATAAGAATATACAGTATAACATATAATAGGATATAACACTAAGAGTAATAATACAGGGTAATAAATAGTATAGAATGATAACTACTGAACCCGTATATAAATATAATCAAAATCTAAGACTCCAAAGGAAGAACATGTTAACTAATAAGGTTAGAACTTATAAAACGTATAATACTCACAACAAACGACAACAAACAAAAATACTTGAACACTAAAATACCCTAGGAGGTATATTATCGCTAAGGATCCTTTTACATAAAAACATAATAAAATAATAAGTGATTAAAATAATAATACACAAAACTATGGATCCTTAGGTAAATTTGATATAACCTTCATAATACACATAAGAAAATCACATAATACGACCCTCAAGAAATAAGTATATCGACTAGGCGAACCTCCAGTACATACAGGAATGTGTTATTTATGATATCTTCATACTAGGTCATTATATTTAATTTGTTAATTATGGGTTAGGGTTTTTTAGTAACTTCTGTGAGTAGAAGGTTAAGTAAGATCATGAGATTGGAGAATGGACGAGATGGGGAATAGTTATGCTCTGCTTTATATATTATTGTAATACATTACAGATTAGATTTTTAGGTTATTTATTGTGATATGGCGAATCTTTGAAGAAAGTTCGAAAGAGGTTTTTAAGATGAGAGGTTTAGGCAAGGGTGGTTGATATAAAAGAAGTATGGAGTAGTTTCATAATAATTATAATAATTATATATATTTCTATATGTTAATTAGGAATCGCAGATGGGGTCAGCAAATCAGTTATTTAGTATAAATATAAGAAGCATTTTTTAGAAATATTATAATTATAAATCTTATATGTAAATTTAGACATAACAAGGAATCTTAAGTTGTCAATTTTAATGTGTGAGTGCGCTTATTAAATGAGTGCTGGGAATATGTTTGCCCATGAGTGCTAAGCTTTTGTTCTGTAGGATCGGCATCGGGCCAAATATTAATATATATATTATATATATATAAAGTGTAATATTAATGCAAGAGGAAAAAGTATATAGCATACCCATGGTATGTAGAAAAAGAGGTAATACGAATTATATAGGTAGAATCTAGTTAATATAGATGGACAATCGATGGATATAGGTGTGGAGAAGAATTGATAATACGTATGGAAGCACCGAGTAAAGTTATTCCTATGTGGTGGCGCATCATAGGCCCTCGAAGACTTATGATAGAGATAAAGCAGGTATAAAAAAAATACTGTTAAGGAAAAAGAAAATTTTTTAACCGTTTGAGAAGAATTTTTTATCAACAAGTGAGATACTAGGTCCTAGGATACTATCCTATTTGAAAGAGGTTCTACAGTTGAGAAGGTATCGATTCAGCAGTTCTTATATTATCAATGTCCCTAGGTGATGGATATTTTTATTTATTTTACTTAGCACGGAGTCCTTCACTCTCTTATAGGGTATGACTTACATGATCATATTAATATTAATTTAATTGATTATAACTTAAAGTATCTATTACATTAATTATTATGCAGCTAATACTTGGGGAAATGGCAGGAAGCTAAAGATTAAATGGAAACTAAAAACAATAACTATTATTTTATTAATAATAATAAACCGAATAATAATAATATTATTAAATTATATTTATATTATTCTGATTTTTTGTACCTAGAGAGAGCTAACCAATGTCCGATAATTGTTCACCTTTATTTATATAAACGTGTCAGAGTTTGCCGAATATGAAACTTTATCTCTCTTGTATTAAAAGAATTAGTTATGCGATATAGGCTCACACGGTAGAAGATGCCTAGAGTAGTAAGCTATATAAATAAATAGAAATATCAATATGTATGATAGATATAATTACCGGTTTATAGTCAGAGAAAGTGAAAGCAAGCCTAGATGACGTGTTTTATAAAAATATAAACTGGTATAATATTTTTTATTACTTATTTTAATTTGAAAGATACCAACATCAATAAAAAAAAAAAAACGAAAAGTTATTATTTGCCAAAGCTCATTCACAATGTCTTAAGCTTACTACTTATTATATATATATTTTTTTTCTATATTTTAAAAATATTTAAATATTGCTATTGATAAATTACCAATAAACTCATAATTAATATATAATAATTAATATATTATCGCTGTGAAAGAGTTAGTTTAATAACTATGTCCCAAACTTTTTTCTTATTGTTCTGAACTGAGAACAGATAAGCACCAGCCCAATAGTGAGGAGTATGAAGAGATCATAGTTAGAATAACCTCTTCATTTGTTAAAAGATAAGGTTAGCAAACATCTTCCCGTACTTATAGGTCATCATTGCTCAAATGTAAAATCAACTAATAAAGAAATAACCTTATTATCTTTTAGAACAAGCCTTTAAATATAGTCAATTTTCTCCAATTGGAAAGTTTATATTGATTAACTTAAATAATGCAGTCCGAATTAACATCGGCCTTCTAATTGGTTATATAATTTTTTGTATTGTTCATAAATTTTTTTTTTATTTTTTTTTTTTTTTTTCTTTATATACATTATATTATATGGATTAGAAACTTTAGATTTACTGTATATAGATGTTCTGTGTTATACTATATATAGGTACTGTATCTTGAGGTGAAATCGTGAAATTAGTTTATTATTAGCTAAATTTTTGTATTTCATAATTTATGCTCCAGGTCTCCTTAATAGGTATATAATAATATAACTAAAACTAATAATAATAGATAATATAATAATTATAATAATAAATAATAAATTCTCAAAATATTTACCATATAAAAGGAAACTGCGTGTTATTATATATATATATAATATATATAATATATATTATATATGATATATTATTATATATATATATATATATATATATATAGTATATATATATATATATTTTATAATATAAAATATATACATATATATATATATATATATATATTATTATATATATATTATATATATATATATATATATATATATATATATTTTAATAAAAATAATAAATATAATTAAAAAAAATAAATAAATAATAATATATAAAAATTATATATATATCATTATATCATAATATTATTACCAAAAGCTAATAGTTATAAGTGACTTTCATGACATCGATATAATATTATAAATATAAATTATTAATAGCGAAACTTATTAATATTATAATCATTTTGTATTTTTTACTTTCATTATACTCTCACATAGCTACACAAATCCATTAACTTAGTTAAAAAAATAAAAATTTATAGCATTTAATTGAATATTATTATATAAATAATATATATAAAAGTATAATTATATATATTAATATATAAATTAAAAATAAATATAGAGGAATAATAATAATTGCATTAATTAAAATAATTAAATTAAAATAAATATAAAAATAAAAATAATTAAACGTAAGCATAATACAATCTAATGAATGATATATAATATAATAATATAATAATATAGATAATAATTAATAATATTATATATACTATAATTAAGAGTTGAATATATGAATCATAATAACAATAATTATATAGATATTAATGGTAATAATAAATTAAATTATTATTTTATTAAATTAATTAAATAATAATATACTTTATGAAAATAATTAAATTCAAATTCCTAATAAAATATAATATTAAATACTAAATAATAATAATAATCATTACATAAATTAATTATAATTATATATAATAATAAATATTAATAATAGTATCATAATGGAAATCATGTTTAATTTAAATATGATTAATAATTAAGTAATAATAATATAATATAAATATAATATATATATAAATTAAATAAAAAAATAAAATAAATATAATTCAAAAAATAATTAATATAATATTCACACTGTGAACACAATTATTGGTTTCAATTATAATCATAAATAATTTTAAATAATAAGAAGAATAATTAAACTAATTAATTAATTAAATTTTATTATATATATATTATATAAAATTATAATATTAAATATATTAATTTAAATTAATATAAAACTTGAGAAAAAGAATTGAAATTTTTGATTTAGGTAGAATTCCTCTTTAAGAATGATAGGATGCAGGTAATAAGAAGAATAAAAATGGATCCTATAGGATTAGTTATATAATACAATGACTATCTTAACTTAATATACTTTCACCATAGGTTGGTATATGTCGCAGTACTTATAATTTAATTAATTTGGACATCTCGATAATAATCAGATTATTAAATAAATAACTAGGATCTGGCTTGTCTTCTTTTTTATGGCTTTTTATATATTAATGATGACTAGATGGCTATACAATATTCATAGTATGAATATTATTTCGAGATAATTAATAATACATATTTGAAAATTTGTGTTAGATCTATAACATGCATGGTAATGTTTATATAAATGTGTAAAGTAATACCATTATTTGATATGATTAGAAGAAGTATCCCCTCTGGCTCCTCTGAGAGTTTTCCCGACTCTTCTTCCCTAATATGAAACCCAATAATAATTTATATTTGATATTTTTTAATTATTTATAAATATATTAATTTTTGATTTTTTAATTTTATTTACGATTATTATATTTTTTATTATAATTAGTGATATACGTTGTGTGATTTATTATTTATTATCTCTCATTTATTTATTTATTATATTTCATTAAGTTAATTTTAGTTATTATTCCTAATTATTAAATTATTATTATTATTATTATTATTATTATTATTATTAATTATTATTAATTATTATTATTATTAGAGTATTGCCCTTATCTATTCCTTATCCGTTATACCTCGTCGGTGTGTTGTACTTACTTTTTAAGTATTCACCTTTGAGTTGGATTTATTATTAGCTGGGGTTGCGTCTTCTTTCTGCGTCCCATCCTTTATTATTATGGTATTCATCATTTATTGATTATTTATTAATAATTCGATTATTATTATTTTATTATTACTTATTATTATTATTATTCATTATATTAATTTATTATTATTATTATTATGTAATTTATTAGTATACTTTAAGACTACACAGTTTACCCTTAACCATATATATATTATCTCGTATATATATTAGTTATTATATATTATTAATGTTATTTTTTCATCAAATATATATATTTAATTTTGCACGTATTATACTCATACGCGGGGTCTTGTCTAGTTTTACTTCTATAGACTACTCAAGTTTACTGTACTTTATTTATATTACCCGTGTTAAGCACTATTTTTCGCTCTATAGTTATTATTATCTTAGCCTGTATAATACCGTATACTAGTATTTAAATGCTATTTATACTCTTACTCACGATTGTGAGGGTATATTCTCTTAATCTTTCGTTTTTTAATTTTGTGCTGAACGTTTAGTTCTTTCCTCTTATGTTGGCCTAGCTTTACGTCACAGACTTCTGTTAATAAATCGTCATATTGCTTATCAATTAGAGAACATCTTAATATTTCTCATACTTTATTATCTTTGCATTACTCATTCTTTTTTAACAAGGGTAAACTTTTATTACATGCTGAATGACAGTTTGTTATTTGCCAAAGACACGTCTTGATAATTATGATTATACATAGGTTGTACACGACACAGTCTTTTTTGATAATTTGGCCGAGAACGCCATACACTGCCGTTCAGTGTGAGTATTGGTGATGTTAATGCTTTTAGAATATTTCTTTTTTTATTTCGAGGAACAAATATCTGACTGTGGGAAAGATTGTTTAACCATTACTTGGGAATGATAGTAATCTTTTCAGTCTTTAGGTCGTATCATACTTAACTTTAGCTCACTGTATAGTCATTAAGTCACTATATGTGTTTCTTTCTTTCCTATGTCACTGATTGTCTTTAGTTTGATCTTATCCGCTTGGTATATGTATCAATTATTTTATATTTCTGGCCAGTGGAATATATTTAACTTGTGATGCCAGCCTATAATAAGAACGAACTTTTATTAATATGTTATTATTAATTTTTAAATGATGTAATGTTCTTATTACTGTTAATATTTGTTTTATCTGTCTGATAGTTTAATAATATTTAAGGTGCTGAAATTAAAAAAGGTGTGAACTTTGAGGCTTTTTGCCAGTAAACCTTAGTTTTGAATTTGAATTGGTTTCTATTTGTCAATTTTGAATTTTTTCTCATTATCCTTCGGAAGTCTTTGTCTCAAATTAAGTATTTAGTTTTTGAGTGATTTCATGGCAGTTAGCAAATATCACTTTCGATTTGGTGCATTACTTTGTAAAACTCATTATTTTTAACGTCAAATTACGGCACTTAGTGATTTCAATAATCAACATGTGGCGGGCTCTCACACACACAGTTTGTGGAGGCATTGTGGTTTAATCATCACTCACACACTACACACACACAGAGCTGACTGGACCGGATCACGTGAGATTTTTTTGGTATTTACTCGGGCCTGGTGGTGGTGGGTGGGGGTTTTCGTGCCGCACTACACACGAGGGGTTCGTGGTGATGGTTGTGTGGGCACGTAACCCTACCCACAATCTTCGCGACACTATGTTGTCTACCACAGGCCTCCACTCGAGTATCACACATTGGCACTACACGCATGTGGCTGATCCTTAACAATCACACCAAATGACACGATAGTTTTGCGGTTGGCCTTACAACACACACACGCACGAGCTTAGTCTCTTTTGGTGGCTTGGTTGTCTAGAAAAACTGGAGATTGGGGGTGCGTATTGATGATCTGGTTTGGATAGGTAATTATTGAATTTGATAGATCGGTATGGCGTAGATGTGGGTTGGAGTTAGATGCTGAGGGAAGAGAGCGCAGTATTTGGATGTTGCTAGTCAATATCAGCTCTTATATTGTGAAGGCTTTAATTATTTTAGCTGTTACAAATATGGGACTGTTAATTAATCTAATTGCGTAGTGTTTAGCAAAGGACTTTACCCTGTGGAAAGTGTGAGATAGTATGGCCTATTCATGAAAGATCTAAATATGATTTGTAAGAAAATTTTGATTTTATATTGTGAAAGATATATGAAAGACTGGGTATAAAACAAAATTTTTAATTTCCAATTTTTTAATGAAACCATATATTCTGAGTGTTTCGTACTGGCAAGAATTTGTTTATCCAACACTAATGATTAATTACTATATTCGAAGAATTATTGTTCTTTAAAATTTTTCCACTAAGCATAGGTTGTTTAATATTGTGGGTTCTTTGAAAATTGAAGAGTATTTTCATATGGCGCTGTTTAAACTTTAATTTAACCATTTGTATTTAATGTGTTAGTTTGGAATTTATTTAATTGAATGTAGGCATGTAAATTTCTTGTTATTTTATAAATGTCTTGATGTGCGAACTTTCAATTTACATTTTTAATGTTCATTCATTATTTGTATTTTAATTCGTAATTATTTATTTATTTTCATTATTTTATTTATTTATTTGGGATGCCAATTGTATGTTATGTATTATTATATTATTGAATTATGGTTATTATTATTTATTATTTGTATTAGATTGATATTGATTATATATTAAGTAATTTATTTGGATATGTCTTTTCATATTTCTTTTTGTGAGGCTTTATACATTTTCTCAGAATCTCTATTATATACATTAAGGTTGTTTTCTTGCGTATCAGACTTTCAATTTTCCTTAAAATTTTTTTTTGGCTTAAGAAAAAATATGATAATTAAAGTATTAAGTTAAAAGTAAAGTTTGTACGTATTACAATTTGTATTAATTAATCTATATTATTAATTATTTTATTATTTATTATTATTAATTATTATTATTATTATTATTATTTGATTTATTAATTGAGTATGGTGAGATATTATTATTTATATTAATTATTGGGATGTAGTGTTGTTAGTATATGGAAAATAAATGTGAAGTTGATTATTTTTATTATTATATGAGTTTATTATTGTAGTATGATTTTATGTGGGAATTGATCTAGCTTATGTTAATCTATGTATGTTGTTATTTTAGGGTTGATTATGAATTTGTATTATTATTACCTGGGTCCATGGAAGAGTTGTGTATATAGGTTCTCTTACTAGGGACGGTGTTTCAATTCTCCTTAAGAATTTAGTTGTTGGAAGAAAAATAATAACAGAAATGAAGGAAATAACAGCAAAGAAATCTAAATTTCTAGTATGTATTTATGTATTGATATATTATTATTATTATTATTGATGTTTATTATTATTATTATTAATTATTATTATTATATATTATTATTAATTATTAGTGGTTGATTGGGACGGCGTGTTGCGTTGGTGGGGGGGTGTGGGGGTTGTTTTGTTGGTGTGAGAGGTTGATGTAATTCTATTAGTTGACTTAATTATTGAATTTTATTGATTATTAATATTTAGATCGTAAAACTTTTCCTCGCGTTGCGACGACAATGGAGTTAAAAAGCTAATAATAAAGTCAAATTATCTGCATCTAAATCCTTGGGAAGAAAAATTTAGGTAGGTTTCTCTACTATTGTTAGCACAATTAAGAAGAAAAATCCTTTTTTCCATGAAATAGATCTTTTTCGGGAAATTTCCAACTTCATATTCCTAGTATATGCATACTTTTCGATATTTTTTATATTGTTTTAAAATTAAAAATGTATTAATATGCATTTTTTTTATTTGAAGTGACAGAATGTTTTCGTTTGTTTTTTTTTTTTTTTTTTTTATTTTTTTTGCTTTCTACTTAGAAATTCGCAATTTATAATTTTGTTTGAGCCATTATATTATATATATATTATAATATATATTACTTATATTATAGATATATATATAATTATTTGAGAGATACATGTATAATTGTATATATTATATATTATATATATGGTATGGTATTATTTATAGGTATGTATATTTATATATATATTATAATATAGATATAATTCTGGCAATCCTGGTCGGATTTCTCAGTTGGGTAAGCAGGGCATATCTTTGTGTAAAGTTCACTCTTTAAAAACTCAACTTCTTCATATCTCCCTACTCTAAATACACCTCTTCCACGGTTTCCTTATCCGACTCTGACTGCTTATTAAGACTCACTGTGTAGAACAGCATTAAAAGAACGATTGCTTGTGACTGGATATAAAAGTGAAATTGTCCCTTGGAGACTCATAGTCACAATCGTGCTAAAAGAATGCTGTGGAAGGTCTGTTTCTGATTGCAGGGTCGAAATTAGTTGTCTTCTGGGCTCAGAGACGTGTCCACTGGTATATATATATAGATATTATATATAAATTATATATATATAGTATATTATATAATATATATTTATTATATATATTGTTATATATAATAATATATATATATATAATATTATTTATAGTATATATATAATATATATAGTTATATATATATATGCTTATTCTCTCTCTCCGTGTGGTACTGTTCTCACATTTATGGTGGATCAGGTTCCACCCACTTTTTGGATAGGGTTGATGCCAGGGCTAACAGACTTATAAACTTCCCATACTTTCTGACTCCTTTAACCGCTTTCCTTACTCTGGCGGCGTCACATTGGCGCCCTATGTCTTTTTTAGGGATTAAACGTAGGTGCTAGGATTGTGAATTGACCTCTCGGCATTCCTCCACCAACTTGCGTAAGTCTTTTGTAAACACAGGAGAAGCTTTAAAACTCTCTACAATGATATTTCGTGAATATTGGAGTACTCAAGGATCACTCGTTGTGTGCTTTCCTTCTTTCCACCAATCATGTTTTTTTGGAACTTCCTTGCGCCTCAAGTCACTTTTCCCTGCAGTATTGCAGAATTTCCGTCTTATTTAAGTCCCACGTCTGCGCCAGCCTAAGGGAATTGCGTTAGGCAAAAGACTGGGTGGGTTTAAATTTCATTTGTTTTTGTGTTTTCTTTGTTTTTTTTTTTTTTTTGTTTTTTTGTTTAATTATTATTTTTCTCCCCTTCTTTTGAAGGAACTACCCTGCCCGTGCAGTGGCGGCATGTTTTAATATTATCCTATATATATAATATATATTTATATATACTATATATATATAGTATAGTTATATATAATATATATATATATATATATACTATATATTATATAAGTATATAATATATATATAATTATATATTATATAGCACCGGGCATATTGTGAGAATTTCTTGTCAGAGATATTGTGATTTTAAATTTTTTTTTGACCGGGGGAAATTTTTTAACAAAAAAGATAAAATACAAAATTTTTCTTACCCTAAAAGTAGTCAGGTTTCTTTTCGAATTCTTAAACTTTTCTATTTCATTCTTGTTAATATTATTTTATGATATAATAATTGAAAGATTATCATATTATAGTATATATATTATATATATATGATATATTATATATATATATATATATATATATATATATATATATATTATCTTGTTATATATATTTATATCTAAAGTTAAAATATCGAAATAATAAATATATAGAAGTAGTTATAAATAATATAAATATATATATATATTATATATATATATATATATATAATATATATATATATATATATACTCATAAATATATATATATGTATATATATATATTATTATAGTTATATTTTATATATATTATATTATATATATATATTATATATATCATTATATTATATATATATTATATATATATATATATATATAGTTTATGTGTATAAGTATAGGTATTGATTTACTTTATCTAAATTTATATATTTTGATATAATATTTATATTTTACAAACATAAAGCATATTAAAAATATATAATATATATCTTATATATATCTATATATATATGAATATATATATATATATATATATATATATACTATATATTATATATATATATATATAATATATACTATATATAGTATACTATATATATATATATATATATATATA
>JABUQX010069053.1:0-17500 GCA_015478945.1 Trachelipus rathkii
CAAGAGATAGAGTTTAGAGATATACAAAATAGTTTCTGCATAACAAAATGAATGAGAAAGTTTAAACCGTAAAGGGAGTTTGCTATGTCTGACGATGAACCTCGAAATGTGATAGTTGTGAAAAGATGAAACCATTATCCAAATTTTGAAATTAAATTATGAAGTAATTCTCAATGCAGTCTTCTATAACCTGTTTTCGTAAATTTCTGATTGGGATTTTGTGTTATTGTAGGTTTTTTTTTTTCTTCATTTTGTATGTTATTGATAGGTGTTGATTTGAATATCGGTGTTTAGAGTTGGGTACAATTATGATAGGGCGAATTGCTAGATTTGTGAGTTTAACATAGCAACGGTTTATATATAATTAGATAATTAAATATCAGTGTTTTATTTCTTATTTTTTCACATAAGTAAAATTTCTCGCGTCATTTCCTTTCTCAACGTATTTCATTTAGACATTTGAAGTCGTTGGTACATAATTTCTTTCAAGTTTCCTTTCTTTTAATCATCTCCCTGCCTGACTCTCTTTGGGAGAATTGCTTTGAAGATCATGATCCAGCCTTTCTTAAATTTCTCCTTGCCGAAATTGTGTTTTAGAAGTTTGGAGAATTCGGAGAGAGTATTAGTCGAATTGTATTCTCTGATTCTAATGTTACATTATAATATGACTGAAGATCTCAAATCTGACGGGTGTTACATATATGTCATTCGACTTATGCAGACTTTGGAAACGTCAATTCTAACTCCTCTACTATACATTAAATTTACAAAGTTAAATGTTTGCTATTATTATATACTAATAATATTATATAATAATATATAATAAATATATAATTAATATTAATAATAATTATAATATATATATATATTATTTATAACATATATAATATTATATATATTATATATATATATTATAATATATAATATTGATATTATTATTCTAGTATAATATATATATTATATATTATACATAATATATATATATATATATAATATTTAATATATTATAATATAATACCATTATATAATATATATATACCCTATGTGTGGGGAGAAAAGAAATGCAACCTTTTAATTTTGAGTAAAGTAGAAGCACTAAGGACGGTGGATTGGTTGGCTACACACATGTCCACTTATTTTTAGGCCAGGAATGATAATGCATTGCCCGGAGAAGTCGTGTCGCGTAAGTGGCTTCTCATGGTTCGGGTCGGAAGGAATGTATTGTGAGTGGTTGGTTACATGGAATGAAAGGAAGTAAGTTGAGGAGAAGAGGAGAGAGAGTATGAATGGGTATTGAAGGCACATTGATTTTGCCGTGTGCTTGAAAAGAGATGGAAGAAACGGTGAAAGATAGTGGTGTGTGTGAATGTGGGTGCGGTGTGGAAAATGGAATGAAGGGGAGATGAGTTGCAATTGCTGATGAGGACTTATGGTGGGCAGAGATTACGGTGATATTTTGTGTGTGTATAGAATTCGTATTTGGTAATTTTAAGTTTGAAGAGGTCAAGGTATGTGTATTGTGGACTATTGTCATCTGAAGGGGGAAACGTTGAAAAGTACGATTTTTCTGGATAATCTGAATGATGCTTTGGATGGGGTGATTAGGTGCTTCAGATTGATTGTGCTGGCATTAAACTGGTTGGATAAGCGTGTTCATAAATGGGATGGTATAACAGGGGTTTTTTGGAGTGTCGGAAAAATCAGATAGTAGGAAGCAGATTGATTTCGTGAGGAAGAGGTCTGCTGTATGTGCAAATGCTATTTTTAAACTAGAGTTTTCATAAGTATACTCTAGAGTTGGTCGTATGGTAGAATGGTATGAAGTGAAAGCTAGATTGATTTTGTTTGGTGAAGTAATGATGTTGAACTGGATTGGATGTTAAACATGAGGGGTAAGGATGATATTATCGGATTATTAGTACAATTAAGTTAGAGGGGCTTGTATGGAGAGGATGGTGATAAGGAAGGATAGGGAGAATTAAAAGGGAAAAGTTAAGTGAACAAGGTGAAAATAAAAAAATAAAGATTAAGTTAGGAATTGAATTAGAAAGTAGGTTTGCAATAAATACCAGTTGAAAGTGAAGCAGTTTTGAAAAACATAATCTGGGAGCATGATTAAAGGAGCAGTGATAGGAGTTGCAGAAAAGTATGTGGATTGTGCTAAAGTAGGTATAAGATGTTAACATTGAGTAGTGGAATGAAGAGGGTGCAAGGGTATAAAGAGAAAAAAGAGCGTGGTTATGTACTCAAAGCAAGCATAGAAAGTTAAATTAGCTTTGTCCATATATATGGAAAAGATGCATCTAAAAACGCAGTATTTTGATTGATTTGTTCCCGTGCTCCAAGAGTTTGCTGCCCAGGTAAGGATCTTGTAAAGGAAATACAAAAAGGTCTTCAAGAGGATATATTTACAGACGGGAAATAAGGATACTGTGAAGGTAATTCGTATTGACGAAATTGATCGGAGGATGTGGCAGGAAATTCAAATTTATATACATTTATAGATTGAAAGTAATGAAGTAAGGTGTGTGGGTTGATGGTGACTTAGAATATGATATTTTGAGGCAATAGAGTAGAGGGAATAGGGTAGAGTGAGAAAGATTGAAGCATGATAAATCGTGCAAGTGAAATTGACAAATTGTAACCATGGGTATAACGGCGGTATAAGGATGATGTGAATCATTATGTATTGCTGTGTAATATTCTTTAGGAGAGGAAGTTCCGAGAGATTGTAGGAGAGCATTCTAGCGAACACAGTATTTGAACGGCCGAAATAAAATGTGAATGTAGGAATTATAGGAGAGTTATTTATGTTTGTTTTAGGGAAGATTAAATACAGTAGTTTTGGTCTAAAGAGTGCGTCGAGTAACTGAGGACCGAATTGCAAACCATAAGGTGACATGTGAGGATGTAAGCATGATATCATTATCTAATTGCTATTGATAATCTTTTAGGAGATGAGGAAGAATAATTATATTTAGGTTTGATGATTTGCAAAGAGAACGTATGTAGGTGGTTAAATAGTTAACCTTGGCAGGTGTAGTGATATAGCTGTTGGTGGTAGGAATTCTGAAGAAATAAAAGTATGTATGAACACATCCCTACCTATATTGTCTATGTAAAGTTGGTTTTTGACAGCGAAATTTATAAATGAAATGGAACTATTTTTGTAAACTGACCATGCTATTATACCATGACACTGGATTGAATAGAGATAAAGGTGGTAATTGTTTGATAAGGAATATAACTATAGAGTGTTATTAGAAAAAAATATCATTGAGTGTATTTACTATTATAACTAAACGTCAAAAATTAACTGTATAAAAATATTTTATAAGAGATCAAAAACAAGCACTCAGAAAATATTGCCAATACTTTTCACTCAATACTAAGGAGCTGACATGTGTGAGTATTTCCTTCCGAGCTATGTGAATGGTTATTGAACACTACTAATATTGGATATCTCCTTTATCATTTGTAATCTCATTGATGGTGCTACATATCCTAAAATATATATATATATATATATATAGCTGGAAAAACGTTCAAGAGTAAGAAAAAGTCAATCAAAATGTTTTAAGAAAATGTTCTATAATATCACTGTAAAACACAAGATATATTGTCCCTAGCAGCAGCCTCTTGGAGGAGTGAAATAAAAATATCAGAAGGTTCAAAAGTTTTTTTTTTTATAATATGTTGGACTAAAATTTACAAACAGTTTATCAAAGCTCCAATAAAAAAATTAAATATTTTATTGCAATGATTATTCAATCATTTATCATGATTACAATCCTCAAGTTCCAGAATGCTTTATAAGTGAGATAGGTTATATCTCATTATAAGTATAGTGAATATGCTAGTGTCATTACAGGAGCTATTAAAAGTTCAAATTTTGACTGGCTTGTGAATGACATATCCTATAAATGAATATATAAGGGATACAGATTATGCAATATTACATATTTGACAGGGGGCTAAAGTTATTGTCTGGAGATAAAATCAGATAATGAAAGTTTCTATTGATCAACTACATGTGTATAATGTTATAAAATTAGATAATAGGATATCAATCGCTTAGATGACAACTCTCTCTATTCTTAGCAATGCTTTGTTCACAAGATGGAACTTAGATAATACATTGATCCTCCCCCATCACCTCTTCTTACCATATTCATCATCCCCAATCTAATAATTACGGAATCAAAACTCAGACTGCAACTAATATAATTGCAAATAGTGACACTAAGAATACGTTAGATAGTGCTTACAAAAACACGTTCGAAATCGAGATGAAATACTATAGAGTGAGTTTTTGCAATTTGACAGCGACGACTAATATTGCATCAGAACATGTATAGCGATATATTGAATTTAAAATAATAGGGAGATTAGTTAATATGACTACCTATAGCGACATAGCTCATAAATCTGAAGAAATTCTGTAAGAATAGATGATCAAGTTTATGCGACAAATCACATTATTATTAAATGATATTTGTAGTGAGATGAATTTGAGACGTTTCTCAGTAAACTCACAAATATTTTCTATTACACAATTGAGATATTTGTGAAGTTAGACCAATTTTGTTGACAGATTTCCAGATGTTTAATGCGGATGGTGTACTAGCTGACCTGAAATCCTTCATTTATTATATCAATTCCATGCTCGTAAACGAAATATTCATTTTTATTCAAAATTACTTTAAAGCAGATGAAAACGCAAGTAATTTGTCGAACACATTATTGGAACTAATATTATTTAACATACGGTACGTGGGTGAAATTTTGCCGAGTTAGCATATACGAGAGTCTTGGAGTGATAAATATCGTTATCTTTCTGTCATTCACTCATTGATCAACGAGTATTTAGCCGTGTTTTTTATTAAGATCGTCAGTATACTATTACACTACGAGAGTATCTAAAGTAAGGACAAGAAATTTAGAATGCTTGGATGAACTTGATTAGCTTTTATATGCATTTGTTATGATGATAAGCATGCGAGGGGTCTGAGAATCCAACTGAGGATTTCTTAAAAAAAACAGTAGACAGTAGACGAAGAAAACTCTTCGTATACGATTCCTTTAAACTTACTTTTTCTTAAATACCCCTAACTTACTAATTACTAACGTCGGGTAAAATGCATGTGGAAGTTTTATATATAATAATATATATACTATATATATACTAACTATATAATAATTTTTATAAATTAATAATGTGAACATTTTTATATATATATACACGTATATATATATATATATCATATATATATATTAAGTATAATATTGACCTGGCTTGGGCAAAATTTCCATTAAATAATTTTTCATTATAATAAAAATTTATAGTAAATTAATATTATTGTTATATAATAATTTTCAAATAAATCAAATAATTAATATTTCCTTTTTCT
Organism: Trachelipus rathkii; assembly: GCA_015478945.1. Taxonomy (NCBI): domain Eukaryota; kingdom Metazoa; phylum Arthropoda; class Malacostraca; order Isopoda; family Trachelipodidae; genus Trachelipus; species Trachelipus rathkii. Next base: position 5,412 of record JABUQX010069053.1, read on the forward strand.
AAATGCTACTTTTTATAATTAAGAGCTTTAATGTTAATATATTATAATTATATATAATTATAAAAATTATATGTAAAAAATTGCAATCACATCTCACATCAAATTAAAATTAAGTTATCTGAGTGTACCTTATATGTTTATTTTAATTTATACTAAAACCTAATTTCAATAAATTTTATTACACCATTTGTGATTGCTATAAATATATATATTTTATGCAAAGTAAAGATTTATGGTTAATATTAGGATTAATTTACTATTTCAGTAATTAGTACAAGTATCTAAATAGGACTATATAAATTAGCTCTGGACATTATATATATATATATATAAAAGTGACAAGAATATCATTATTCTTTTTTATATTTATTTATGTTAATAATTAATGTATAATATACTTAATGTGGCTCCCCTATACCTAGATATCTTTTAGTGAGAAATAGCCCCCTAATATAATATATTCCCCGGTAGAAAATTTGATTGCATGAAAAGAATACAACTGTGAGCCTATCGTATAACATCTAGAGACTTCAACTCAATCCACACATCGATTGATGAGTGTCCCAAGCATAAGCAGTCTTTAATCACTAGTGGAGATTAATATATAATATCATCTATTATTCCTGCTAGGTGTTATTATTTGGCCGTGAGCGAATTATATTCTACTCACTAAAAGATAAATTGAACATAAATACACAATTATTTTGACGATGAAACTAGCAAACTCACGGGGTTCTTCTGATCTTGTCACTATAATTATACATAGCTCACTCAACACTTTTCACTTATATTTGTGGAATAAATGAAAATTTATACTACTTTAAGTTTTTTTCCTCGAAGTCAGGATCGTCTTACGTAGATATAACATTAGAGTAGTAGGTGAGTCCTGATTCCTCTGTTCCTTTATCTTTTTAAGAAGTAAGTTGACATAACCCTCGATAATAAATAATTCTCCTTCATCTTTATAAATGACTAAACTAATTCAAAGTGTGTTTGAGTTATTTTTGTCCCATGTCTATTGCCTAACTGAGTTTAGGTGTTTGTAATACACGCCTTCGATAGCAACGTTCATTTCTCGGAGGATAGCATTTCGCAAGTTATCTGCAAGGCACATTTTACACACTATGAGAGGTGGAAACACTAGTTGTGACTTCGTTTAGTACGCGTCGGATCAGTGGGACAGAGGGGGGACCGAGGAACAGGTTTGTCAAATCCTGAGGTGGTAGGATCTTTATGTATGGCAATGCTACTATAAACTCAATTTAACTCTTGAGGATACGCCGGAGGGGCGGGAGCTCTTGGAAATCGATTCATGTCCGGTCAGCTTTTAAACCAATTGTTTCTTAGGTGGACCGCAGGGTATCTTCAGTCTGAGTTTCACTGCACATACAGGGTAAGTGATGCATAATCCTAGCATACAATGATGCTTCTCTCAAAATTTCATTACGGTGCACATAAGTAATGAAGCGGGAAATTGTCTCGTGTGTAGGCGGACCCCTCCCCGCGAGGGGAAGATGAGTGTAAATGCTATATAATCTGCTAGACCTGTTGTTCACAAACTACGTTGACTAAGATGTTGAAATGTAGTCATTAAGGCTTTATGTTTCTTGTTATTTCACTACTGCGAGTACAGAGCCGATTGCCTCTGAATGATTTGGGTTTTCCTGCAGCACTTTCTCCCTCATCAACACTGCCCCAACTATCACCGTGATGGGGTGGTTATCGTTACATAACCGGCTTTTTTATAGCGAGTTAACCTCTTCTTGTTTTCATGGTAAAGATTGTAGCGATCAACATTAAGGCCGTTATTACGCCATGCATTCGTCTCCTATATAAACATATATAAAATACAAGATATAGAGTCCCATATTCGCCTCTCATTCTCATTTTTATATACCACTAAGAATGGCAGTACAAACCACTTCACATACCCGAATTCGATCAGGATATCAGATCACACTTCGGAGCTCTGTTCTATTAAGTTGTAGTTGTGACAACCTTGGTGCGTGCTCATCCACCATTTCTGCCAGGCCGTGTTTTATAAATCGCGGGGAAATTGATCATGTGCGTAATACAGATAATCACACTGACGTATAGCTTCATAGGTGTAAAAGTGTTTCTCTGGATTCTCCTCTCCAACCTTAGAATAGCGGTGAAGAGTGTGTCTCCCTCTGGCATATATAGTGGAACAAACGTTTTTTTAGATTGGTAAAGCATAAAGATGCGATCGTCTGCTGCGAGCTTCTTCTGTGTCGAATATATCATAGAGTGTATTAGTCTGAGACATGTGCGTGTCTAGCTGAAACATCCCCGCCCTGCAACCTTTTTCATAGAGAGGACTATTTTCTAAGTATAGGAAAACGTCCCTCTCAATATTCTTGCAGCAACTAGTACTTTTAATCTTCTTCAAAAAATATTGTATTCTTTAATCATATTACACAACTATTATCAATACTCATTCGTCCGAAAGCTCTCGTGCTCATCCATTCCGTGACAGATACTAGGTGTCTTCGTGTCTCTTGAGAATAGTGAGTCTATTTATATACTTACCAAAGATCATTAATTCAAAAATGTTATACGTGGAAAGAAACCTCTTCTACTGTTTTCCATTATCACTTTAATAATCACTAAATTCAACCATCATATCAAATTGTAGCATAACTTTTCAAGAGTACATTTGGAGTGATGACAGCAATGTATCTTAATAACTATATATTCCATTGATCCCTTGTGAAATGATTTTTATTATAAGCACTACTTATTTATAGGTATTACTTAAACTGTGAGTATATATGATGGCACTTGAACTACGGATGGGTGAAGATGACGCATAATTACAGTATCATGTATAATACAAGATTTCCCTCTATATAATGTGACTGATACAATTATACTTTTTGAATATAGGGTCTTCAGACTGAAAAGATCATCACATTAGAGAGATCTACAAACTGGTCTACATGTGCTACTGTGTATTAGCCTCTTATATTTAACAATGTTAACGTATTAGTGAGTTTACTAATATGATTATAGTAGGCCACAATTATGTACATATATACATTATCTCAGCCTCCTTGCCTGTACACCTACCGTAGTGAGCAAAATCTTTATTGACTATAACAGTAAATAAGAGTCAATTATCATATAATTTTTCTTTCTCACTTCTCATTTATTGTTATAGATACTTTACTACTTACATGTATGTCTCGATATCATAGTACTATAACGTATAAATACCATCAGAGGTTAGTATATTCATTTTACTTTTCTCACTTACTTATATATTCTTTGTGGTTCAATTTAAATTATGAGAATTGGTAACTTATTTCAGGGCCGTTTTTAGAGTTTTTCATATTTTTTCTTTACCATGTCGTGCTAATAAGGTACTTATTGTACAATCGTGTTATTAACACTACCAATAGCAGATATTAGCTTTTCAGGTGTAAGACAGAGTTTTGTTATAATTCTTTATAAATTTTCTGGCCGTATTATATTATCTTGTAATGAATTTTTATAACATTTCAGCATTTCTAAAATATATCCAACGACTTTAATCAATTATTCGCGACATTCATTAGGTAATATTAACCTAATCATGGTTGAACGAACTCTTTCATATAATCGTTCTTAAAGGCGCACTCTTTATCTACATAACTACTAGTAGTAATGCTCTCAACTAAATCTAATTTATATGTTGCTCATATAATTTTTACTATTGAAAGTGTAACAATAGTGCAAAAAAGTGATTAACTGTTACACATATTAGCTCTATTCTTTTTCTTGGTGTTTTTCAAAATAACTCAATAACTTTATAAACTTATTTTTAGTTACATAGCGTTAGTAATGGGTTATTTCCTCACGTCAATTGGAGCTCATTATAATTATATAATAATGGATCATTACTCTTGATATTTTCGATTTGGATAGGATTATATAAAAGTATATTTACACCACCCCTATCATTCAGGATAGGCGAAATACATCATATATACGTAACTTTTTCATATTTATACTCTAGATTGTTCTTTCAAAAGTCTATAGACTATGAAGAGATCCGTATCTCTCCCTACGCAACTTTCCTAGCCCACTCTCTGTGTGCGCGCCACTTTTCGTAATATTGGAGAGTGTTACAATGGATAAATTCATCTGGTTCTATAATATACACTCATATAAGAACTATTATTTCCTAAACAAACACATAAAGCTTATGAGAAAAGCATACAACTACAGCTCTTACCGTGTTCTCTATAAGAGTTTGAACCTTACTTAATGTTAAAGGATTGCTCATTGATAACTAAACATTATTATTGGCTGGTTCAATATTAACATCTTATTATGTCGTCATCATTTAACTTTTTTCCGTTTTAAGTATATGCATTAGAACTACAGTTAAGCTTAATATAACTTTGTAATATATGGGGTATAGTAAGCTTTATCTTTCCGTGAATTTGAGTGAGATATGAGCCTTTTCTATAGTCTCTCTATTTAGATCATCTTTTTAACTAGAAGTCAGATATATGTCGGATAATGTCTCTATAATACTCCTATGCATTTATGTGGATAATATTCTGCTGTGTCACTGAGTGATATGAAATTTCATCCGAACACCGAACCACATGTTAATGAACTCTCGATACTTTCCATATCATACATCGACATATTTGCACTACTTTCGTATTCTAAAATCTTATCTGTATATATCATATCTTACTACATCAACAACTTTTATTATTAACCAATTATCGTAAATAAGATTGATCGTGAGAGGAATCAATTTTGGGAGTGAGATAATGAATTTAGCATCTTGGAGAGATTACTCTTTTCACCATTTAATTATTCATAAGTCTATGACGTTCACCAACTAGTGTGAGATCTTTATTAAGTTATTCTAGCTCTTTACAGAGAGCATGCGTTATATATTCCTGTCTTATCAACATGGTCTCAGTTTTGGATTCACTAGCTAAGTCATCTTCTTAATTAAGCAGCACAATACATGTATTTGCCTACAGTTTGTTCGTGTGAATAATAGTGAGTACATAGATAAAAGCTGAAATTTTACATATAATCTCAACTTCCTATGATTGTAAGTAGACAATATATAAAACTTTATAGTATCTTTTTAATAGCTTTACTGGTAATGTAAAAAATCACGTTGTCTAAATGTTATCATTTTAAAGTAACTAAATTATTAGGCCTATATCCAAGATTCTATACCACTCTCCTTAATATACTATATATATAATACATAATATATATATATATATATTAATATATAATTATATATTATTATATATATTATATATATAACACTTCCACTTTCATTAATATCGATATTTCAATATATTATAATCTGATTATATAGGTATATATAGCAATCTTAATAATAAATACAATTATATAATAAATGAGTAAAGTATATAAATTCATTAACATTTATTAGTAGTAATCGTACTACTATAATTATGGGTTATATTAAAAATGCGGTCCTTTTAATGTGTAGGCTCAATAGATTCAATAATATGTATCACCTAAACAAAGAGAACAGGGATGTTAAATAAATCTACTTTTTATGATTTGTTATATCATATATTTTTTAATATTTAGTGTTGGATGTAATTTCTAATATTTAATAATATACAATAAATTTTCAGACATAAAGTAACAAAGTAGTTGCTTTTCCATATAATATCCTTGCAATTATTCTTTAAGGGTCTACAATAATTTTAGAAACTTGAATAATGGTAATATAATATGTTTGGACTGTCCAACTGAAAACTAGAGATGCATGATTTTCTAATTAAGTTTACTTTGGTAGAATGATCCAGCTACGGTTTTTTCATTGAGCTTTATATATATACAAACTTCTTCATAGATATCACTGTATCAATGATGTTGATACAGATCTATCCTTACATATACGCTTAATTGTCACAAATCTATACAGAACTTAGTGATATGTTTGAAGAACTATAATCTAAATGAAATAAAATAAGAGTATCATTTTGAGTGATTTTTGTAATTTATATGTTTAACTTAGTAGAGATAATGTACATTTGTTATATGTGGACTACATAATACGGTTGCATTGGTTGGAAGTTATAAATTTATATATAAATTACGATTAATAATTATGTCTCTATAGCTAAAGTAAATATATCGATATCTTACAGACAAATCATCTTACACATATATATTCAATATATATTATATATATATATTATATTATATATAATATATAATAATACCTACTATGTGAGAGACAATATATACCTATCTAACATATATTACTATAAATTAATTATTTACACCATCATATTATTAATATAAATGTATATTATTATTATAACATTTATACTATATATATATACAATATAAATCATAATAAAGTAATCACTTATTATTTTTTAAATATGATATATATGGTATAATATAGTATATAATATATTGACACCCTAACAATGCAACATCCCAAACAACTAAATTATGATGAAGTGATGAATACTGAGATTATTTCGGCTAACATATATATATCTATAAGTATATATATATAGGGCCATATACGATTATAATATATATATATAGCTTATATAATACGTAAAGTTGAGGAAATTTGGATAGTGTTTAGAAGAAGGAGAAAAGAGTCGTTTTTTTCTTCATATGACGACGATTGTCTTGGACATCGATGAGATAAGCAAGTAGAATTGCACGCAGTAATATCATTTTCATGGTTGAGTATTCATTACCTATCTGTTAACGAGTAGAGCTGGATCGCTTTCATAATTGAGACATAAGCCTATAGAAATGTTTGGAATTAATCTGTCCTATCATAATTTGCTCTCTATAGTTTGTATTAATATTCTCTCGTCATTAAAAGTCTTCTATTACATATAAGTTATTATATTCTTAGGGTATTTTGAATTAATATAATAGTGTAATATGCATTTATTAAATGCTAATTATTATATTCTTTGTTAAACGGTTGTATATTATTATTATTACTTCATTAATTAATAACTCACAATAATAATAAATAAATGACTTTAATAATAAGTATAAAATAATAAATAATAATAGAATAATGATATAATTTATATGTATTGAGATAATTAAAAATAATAATTAATATATTTAAGTATAACAGATTTGAGATTATTAATTCGTCCTGAATGATTATCTTTATTATCCAATTAAATACATCTAATAATGTCAAAATAAATTAATTAATAATAAATATAAAATAATAAGTAAATAATTATTAATATATGATAATAAATCATTATTATTAAATATAATAATATCATTGTACTTATAGTATATTAATAATAATAATAATATAAGTTTTTAAAAATAATAAAGTAATTATATAATTATATTAATAATTAATAAATTAATGAAAATATATTTAGTTACACTAATAATAATAATAATATAATAAATCGTATTGAACATAAAATATAATAGGAACTTCAAAACTATTTTTATAATTTTAATAATAAGTGAAAGTAATTTATTAGAATAATAGATCCAATAATAATTATTATCTAATAATAATGAAATATATATTAATAATTACATTTAAAATTTAAATTAATATCATGTATATAGTAAATATTAAAAAATTAATATCGTTATGGTTCAATAAAACAATAGATATTGTGTTGAGATTAAATTTAATTTTAAAAGAATTATTATAAAAATATACTATAATATATTGAAATAATTTTTATACAACTCTAATTGATATAAAATTATATTTGATAAATTATACAAATATCTCATATCTTTATATAAAAGAATAAAAAAAATTTGAAAGTATAAATATTTAGAGAAACAAAATCATTTTAATAAATTATATGTTATACCTATTATTTCTGTTTTATACTTAATTAATAGTAAATATATGGGAGGAAAATATGGTGTTTGAAAAAGGCAACGTAAAGCTGGTAAGACAGTTAAATCTTATAAGGCATGTAACATACCGAGCGTGGGGGTGAGGTATAAATGTGTGGACCACCTGGTGAGGTGTGGATGTTTATTGCCTACAATCGTGCTTTAAAGAAGTTACGTGCCTATTATAGTCTGCTTTTCATCGGGTCTCATAAAAAACATGTTTTTTCAATCGGTAAATTTGACCAACTCTTTTCCTAGAAACAATGTTTTTTTAAAAAAATGTTTTTCCCCCACTTACGGGCTTGGTCCTTCTCAAGGAACAGACTTTCGTTTTTCTCAATTATTAAAGCCAAAAGAGTGTTGTCTTAACTTGCTCGCAATAAAAAGACAATGTTTTTCAAAAATACATTTGTATTTAATACATGGAAAATATAAATCTTATCCTTCGAACATAAAATTAACTTTAACTTTGACTTTAAAACTTATAATTTCTAACTTTTAACTTTAACTCTACATTTGGTAATGAAACAGGTCTGTGAATACGTATATGGAGAGAAAGCATGCGTCGTTTTTCTGTCTTAATAAAAATGGAGAGAGAAACGCTATGTGTAATAACGAGGTGCTAAACGTAATGATCACTCGAGCTATCTCATACACACACACCACCATAACTCTATATGTATAAGGGCTTGATATAGCATCCTACTTATAACAAGTCCGGTGCAAGTTGGTGTTGCTCTCCTCAAATATATGACACGCTATTTGCTATGCACTTGTGAAATGTCATTGGTGTGCTATCGAGCTAGAGAGTAACGCATCTTTCTATAGTTCTCATTTGTTAGTATATAATTCGTATAAAAGTAGGTAGTTCTAGTGTCGCGCGAACATTAAGATGCTTGCTTCCCTTGTTTTATAAAGAAAATATGTTTAGTTATGCAATATAAGAGCTTTTGATAAAATGAGATCAGTGTTCCGTGAGTGCTATTATTAACTTATACCTTTTTAAAATTGATTTAACACAGAGGAGTACATATACCACCATTTTGGGGTTGGCCCCCTATCTCATAAGGAAAAACCCTAGACAATTTGAAGTGCATTAAAAACTACCTTGTTATTTTTTTCCCTTAGTCACTGAGATCTATCATACTGAAAACATAAAATATTCGGAAAACCACACCTAATATTATAAGTGATGTGGAGGCACATATTTTACTAACCTCGGCGGCATCGCAAACAGCCCAGTACCGATTCAAGGGTGCGCGAGTAGCTATTAAATCCATTCCAATGACTCTCATTTGATCTACGCTTGGGGAAAGACTTCATACCCTTTTCCTCTCAGTCAACTTCACTGTGGATTTTCTATAGTGTGGTTTTCTCCAGTTTTTCCCAGTTTTTCTTAACTTTATTTTTTCAAGTTCGCATCTCATAGACATTTGAAAATTTCAAGGTTAACCATAGTGTATAAATCATAATATATACACCACAACCCCCTCAACTCTGACTCAATATTGCATGTCTTGGACGCTGCGAGGAATTCCAGTCTGGCCGACGCCATCAGAGAACGAACCGACATTACCGCTTCCGAGGTACACTGTGCTTTTTCCGTCCATATAAGACTTCTTTTTCCTTTTTTTTCTCCTTCTTCTTCTCTTCTTCCTTCTTCCTGTTTTTCCCTTCTCCTTCTTCTTCCTATCTTTCCAATACTTCTTCTCATTCTCTTTCAATAATCTTTGTTCTCCTCTCTCTCATCAATTCACTATGCTACTTCTTTCGTCTTCTTCTTCTTGCATTCTTCTTTCCTCTTCACGCTCGTCTTCGAGTACCTCCCTTGACATGCTTCGTTCTCTCCTTCTTCCTCTCCTATTCTTCTCTTCTTCTTCTTCTTCTTCTTCTTCTTACCGTAAATATAAATAAACTGATGTGTTACAGAGTTGTTCCCATTCTTACTTAGCACGTGTCATATGTTCACTAACTCTTCTTTTTCTTCTTCTTTCTTCTTCTTCTTGGCTTCGCTCTCCAGCTGATCTTATACATTTCCCTTCTTATGTCTTCTTCGACTTCATATTCCGGATCTTAGTGGCGGCTACTCAAGTTCGGCACGTTATTTATCTCTGGTCTTAATGTCTCTCGTAATTATACTATAACCTCGCTTATATTTTTGAATCAGCTCTCCCTTAAGCTTAAACTATCTTTTTCCCGTCCTCATTCCTTTTTCCCAAACCTTATATCTTTCTTAAGCCTTTCTACACTGAAGACTGGTGAATCTCGGTTTTGCTCTTCTTATCGGATCTATCTACAGCTTCTCTCTTCTTCTTCTTCTTCACTTTCTTCTTCTTTTCCTTCTCTTTCTTATTTCTTTAGCCTTCTTTCTTCTTCTTCTTCTTTCTTCTTCTTTCCTATCTACTTATCGGCTTTTCTTATCTTTCATCATCGAAGTCCACTTCCAATCTGCTCACTATCCTCCTAACTAAGTCCCAACGTGTTTCACGCTACTCAATAGGATTATTGTGCCAATTCTAAAGTTAACAATTCCACTGCTTACGTTTCCCTAATTTTCCGATTTTTGGGTGTCAAATCACCATCAGACATCTAATGCTTAATCCAACTATAAGATCACTCTTGCCTCAAACTTCCACTCCTCCTTTCTTTTCTTTAATACCAGAGAGTTTTACATATATACTCCCCTGTCACACTGCAATCAGAACTTAGTGGTGTGGTCTTATAATACTCATTATTAAAATGTTAACAATCTATAATGATAATATACTACTCACAAAATTCGGAATCTATGTCCTTCTATATATCAAATAAAACATTTTTATAGCACACATATTAATTATGTAACTAGTTACTCAATATATTAGAGCAGCTGAGCCTAGAATTCCAGTCATGAATCGCCATCTACAAAAATACTCTACGTGAGAAAGAGCTATCCGTAGCTCAAATGAGTTCAATTTCACATGTGCTCACGAACATAACTAATGTAAACCTCATATACTGTATAAATAAATATTCCCTCATTATTAATAGTTATCAATATTATCAACCTTATCTATATAAGTATCCTTTATTTCACTTAAGTGAGTTTTGGGGCTTCAGTAATAATAACTCCCTTTACTCTATTCTTGGACAAAATAAACATAAAATCTATAGAGTACTTAGTGAGCGGTAAAACCTCGGCCTATATGGTGGAGCGGGAATTCACTTGGATCATATAATCACTCGAATTCGAGTATCTAACCACGGTAGCCAATTGAAAATAAGAGAAATATTACTTTTTTACCTTCTGAATAAACAATCTTATAAAAATATAAAAAAATTAGAATATATACCCACCACAATAATATATGAAGTCACGTGGGAACAGACGCAGTGAGCAAAGGCTCGATGATGGAGTGATGGAGAATTGCTTCTTATAGATCCTACTCGGTCATTTTACACAGCCCTCTGAAAATATAGAAAATTCAAAATTCTTCTTAATAACGGACTATACTCCTCGAAACGTTGCTAGGCATAAGACACTATGCATAAAGTGTTTTCACTCTCTATACTATAGCTCGAAAAAAATAAACATATGTTTGAATCACCTTGCACTATTGATAATAAGTATGGGGGGTAAGGGGTACATTAACTCATATTATGAGGTTAATAGATCGATTAAGTTATTCCTGTGAGATATAATACACACACAAAATCGAATCTCTTCATACCTCAAGGGTAGATACTCGCAAGTTTCAGGTAATGTATTCTATGCACCGAGTCGGATATACTAAAGCCCTGTGACTTGCCAATACAAGATCCTTGGAATACAATAGCATTTCTAGAAAAGGGAGGGGCGGGGTAGTAACTCGACAGAAGGAACACTCATACAAGGAAGCATTCAAGCACCTTCTAATACACACTAACCTTTGCGGTTTTGCGGTCACTTTTTGCGGTCAATTTTACGTCCCCGGATGGTATCACGATCTCACTAATATTAGTTGGTGTATTTCTAATAGGAATGTAGTTCATAGCGTGCTAGACTCCTTGTGGTCCATCAATAGAACCAGACATAGTGCCAGCTGGATTCAGATTGAGGAATCATATTATCTAGCCTGGGTCCCACAATTCAAATCTGATGTATAATACTTACCTCGGTAAATATATTAGCGCTAGAATTAAAAAAAATATATCAACTTCGCAATAGCCTCGGAACATAG
>JABUQX010069053.1:27500-37176 GCA_015478945.1 Trachelipus rathkii
GATACATGGGTGTCTCCAGCTTCCAAGCTAGGGGGGCAGCTTAAAATTTTATAGAGCTTTTATATATATATATATTATATATATAATATATAAAATATATATATAATATATATATATATAATATATATATATTAATATATATATATATATATATATATAATTATATTAAAAAGAAATAAAACTAGAAACATTTGTATTAAATATTAAATGATTAAATTTAAAAAAATATTGTTATTAAAACAATAAAATATCAAATACAATATGACAATGATGGAAAATTCACAAGTATAGAGCAGGTTGCAAAATTATATTATAAAAAATTAATTTCTTTGGTTCAACGCTAATGTTATCACTACTGTTTATAAAGATAATCATAATGTCGTAGAAAAACAAATTTTTCCTGTGTACATCTCAAATCATAAGCCAGTCCGTTTAACCTGTTGTCTTCCATAGTACTTCGTAGTCAAGTCTTGATCCTTCGCAGAATACTGAAAGAGTGTTCTACTGTACTTGTGGTGCAAGTGGCGGGCGATAAGTATCAATCAAAGCCTTTTCGTCGACGGAAAGAAAAGTTCAGTCTCCTTTAAAGAATTGGAGATAACAAGATTTTTAGTTCTTCGCTACTCAGTTTCTTTGTCCTTCCAAATTTTGTACCAGAGTTCTAGCTCTTCTTCTATGTAGGCCTTCTAAGTGGTAAAAACTATAAGATGAAGCTTGTTCTTTTTCCTTTAGACTCATTAATTGTTATAGTAGCATGTGGAGAAAGGATGTAAGATGTCAATGCATGATAAGCGGTGTATGTTCATAGAAAACCGTAATTGTCAAAGAAGAAGGTCATATGAAATCCAATACGGAGTTAATTAAGGATCTTCTCTAGAACTCCGTGGGATTTTCTGTTGCTCGTATAGTTGCTGCGTGGCTGCTGCTGCCATATCCGTGGTATACTTCAATCCAAGTCCCATTGCTCAAGCGATTTGATTAGCTTTCTTGTTTAACACTTCAAATCGTGTTTTTTTCTTCATCTTTTTCCGAATGGCTCCTAAACCATCTCCACCATATGTTTGAATGTGCTGTGCGAGTTTTAGACATATCGCAAGGTCTTGGGATTTAAGAGAGCATTTACAACTGGCTCTAACATCGCAAAGTACTTGCGCTCTTGGTGATGGCTATTCTCAGCGACGCGCCTGCCATGCGGCTGAATGCCAACCTGAAAAGCGCTACAGCGTGACGCTTTCTGTCATTCAATGGAAAGGATTTTCAAGCTGCATCTTCGTAACAAAGTGCTCCTTACCACTCTGATGCACTTAGTTGTTCAGTATTCAATCTGGTGTGGCATATTGAAACTTGGGATTTTTAGCAAATTAATTTTCTTCTCAGACTGACTCGCTGTAATTATATTAAATCGTTAAATATATATTCTCGTTCTTTTTATTGTTCCCCACAGTTTGCGGATCTTCTGGTATTCGTGTTCAATCATTTACACTAGATTAGTTTGTGAAGAGCAATGAAAGAGCATGCTTTTCATACTTTTCCGCAATATTCTTGAACACCTCCTCCTTTCCCAGACATCAAGAACATCCATCGAAACCCAAGCCCACGCCTTTCTCGGGATCCAGTTCTTCGGTCGGACAAAATCGTTCAATGGCTTTCGCAATCGGTTTTTGCGTCAAGAGCTTTCAGTTCTACAAAGCCAATAATTCTTGCTTTTGACTTCATTCCACTCATTTGTCAGGAAATAATGCTGCATACCCTTGGTAATTGTTCCTTTCCAAAATATCACGTTCATTGCTAGAAAGCTACTACGCGCACGCTTCCTTTACCTTATTCAACGATGTTTTTCCTTAGTAGTACCACATATGAGAATGACTCATTCTGAATCTGAACCTGATTGGGAATGGCATTTTCTTCCACTGTGCAGCTTCAACAGCAGTTTAATTCCACTCTGTGTTGCAAATGTCCCTTACAAAAAACCGCATGAAAACATCTTTATATTTATGTGAAGGTCTTTAATTATTAAAAAGCCTACGACTCCTCTGACGCGAACTTTAATTTGGTGTAAATGAAATACAAAACTTGCAAAATGCTCGCTTTAGGCGCCTGTGAAAATGTCAGCCAAGGTGAATAGTTTCCAACCATTCATAATTGAATTCCCTCTTTAAGGGTAGCATCTTCCAAAAAATTACAGGTCTTAGGTGGAATCCAACACACTTTCCTCAGTAACTGTTTCTTTTTCTCAGCCGAAATCATAGATGAATGTCCAGCGTATCTACCAATGTCATTTCCGTGACTGTCATCTACTGAAACGCTCGCTCAAATCTGGACGCTATGACCGCGCCTCCGTCGAGGTGCTGACCTGGGTGTGGTTTCTTCACGTGGCAAAATATGCGAAGTAGGAGGGGTTTGCGTCTTGTGTAGTCTTAGTTGACTTATTGGTTACTTCTATCGTTTTAAACGCGCACCATTTCCAATTTTATTCGAGTTCTTCCTTTTCAAATTTAATGCCGACAAACAATATATATATATTATATAATATATAGTATATATATATATATATATATATATATATTATATATATATATATATATTATAATATAATGTATATATATATAATATCATATATATATATATATATATTATATATATATATAATATTATATATAGATATGTTCTAACTACTGTAAACCTCTGCCACAGCCCACATTGGTCATTAGGCTAATAACTTACTAACATCAAAGATTTTAACAGAAAAAAATAAAAGTATAGCAAACTATGCTGAAAACCATAAATAATTAAGTGAACAATAGTTTTTTTTTTAAAATGAAACTAACTCATATGGAGAAGTAAGATCATGTGTTACAGAAATTCCTACTTTTAAGAAGTAAATACAACAAAATGTTTATTTAATATTACAAGTGAAAACGTACTACCCAAAGAATCTCTCATATCCATGATCTGATAAATTGAACTATCACTTTTACACTGGAGGCGGTGTTGAATTAATAGAGTGCGTCACGGAGTGATAATTTCAATGCTCTTTGACCTTAAACAACTTAAATAAAGAATTAAAATCTGGCTGAACACAATCCTAGAATTTATATATACATTATCAAACATTAGAAAAAAAACATAATGAATAAAACACAGTTCTATCTACAATTAAAAGTAGCATATAAAATGACGTGAGAAAGACCTCGTATGGCCAAAGAGAAACGTGGAGAAAATGACGATTGAAAATAGCCTCGCCATATACTTCGTATATATAATATATAATAATAATATATATATATATATACTATATATATATACTATATATTATAAATATATATATAAATATATATATATATATATATATATATATACCTATATTATATTATATAATTAGTAATATATATATAATACTATAATATATAATTAATATATATAGTAAGTATATAATATATATATATAATATATATTATATATTATATATATATATATAAATATATATATATATATAAATATATAGTATATATATATATATATATAATATATATAGTATTAATAGCTATATATATATATATATATTATATATATATATATATATATATCGTGAAAACGTACTTAACGGCCACCCGGAACGGACGTTGGATCAAAAAAATTGCAGGTAGACTCTATAAGAGTAAATACTTCTAGGGGGGGCACTGCCCCCCCCCTGCCTCCCCTGACGACGCCCATGTTATTATATTATATATATATATATATATATAATATATATATATAGGGTAAGTATATAGTATATATAATATTATATATAATATATATAATATATATATTATAGGTAGGTATATATATAATATATATTATATAGTATTATATATATAATATATAGTATATATATATAGTATATATATGTATATATATATATAGTGTATATATATATATAACTATAAAGCTAAGTTACATAGGTATCTGTACTTTGTTTTATTATTATTTTGTTATTTTTATTATATTTTATTTTTTTATATATATTATTATTTATATATAATATATAATTAATATAATTTTAATGTTATGATATTATTTTATTATTTTTTTTTATATTATTGTATTATTTTTTTATTATTTATTTTATATTTTTTCATATTATATTATATATAGTTATATTTGTTTTTAATTTTTTTTTTTTATTTTTATATTTAAATTATATTTTTTATGTTTATTTACATTTATTTATATATGATAAGCAATTATATTTATATCTGTTGAATGCAACAAATATACTATAAAATTAATTATTATTATTATGTATATATAAGTATATATATAGTATTTATATATCATATATATATAGTATAAATATAGTAATATATATATAATAGTATATAGTATTGTTTAATTATTTATACCTTGAATAAGTTTTACGATTGTTAAATTTTAATGTGTTTAAAGCTCATTTCTTGAGCTTTTTCATCCTTTTCAATCTTGTTTTGCTTTATCTTTTAATTGCTTTTTACCTTTTTTTTATTTTATTCTTCTTTTTTTTGGTTAAATATTCTCTTAAAATGATTAAATTTATTTATTTTACTTCAAATCTATATTTACTTTTAAAAGTAACATAAACAAAATATTTGTTATTAAAAATATTTACTGTATTAAAAGTCTATATCTATACTATTTACTGAAAAGGAGAAAAAAATGATTAAACGAATTTATCATTCTTCCCCTTCTCTGCTTCTTCAAATTTGTTTTTAATCATCTTACATTTGAAGAAGTTCTTATTTTCTGTTTCATTTTCATTTTCATCCTTCACTTCTCTGGAGATTACATTTTTCATTTTTTTATTATGTAATTCTTTGGTGAATATATCAGCAAATTGATCATTACTATTCACCCATTCTATTTTTTGTATTTCTTGATTATCTAGATATTCTCTTATTGCTGATATTATGATTCTCATACTTTTAATTTTTGATTGTCTTTCTGACATTAGAGTATCTACAAGTGTTTTACTATCAGTTCTCAAAATTATAGGTATAATCTTATTAAGTATTTCTCCACATTTTTTTGTATATACTAGATGTTTGTTCTATTCCTTCGCAAACTATTTGCCTCTTCTAGTAAACTGAATGGTTAACGTTTCCCTTTGATTTATTTGATTTCCACATTATGCGGTATATTTTTCCCTTTTTTTATCCACAGCAAAAATTATACATCCCAGTTGTGTTTTATCTCCCTCTCTATTAGCAAATGATGAATCACAATATGTTATGAATTTCTCAATTTTTTCATTATTTATTTGAATGATATTTAATTCATTTCTATATTTTTTTATCAATCTATGTAGTTCTTTATAATCTTAATACTCAATTCTTTTTCTCCTTTACTCATTTTACTAACTATATAAGATAAATCTGGTCTTGTATTTCTTGCCATCCAGTTTAGTTTTCCTATTAGTTGTTGGTATTCTTTTACTTCTCTTTTATTAAGTTTTCTATTTTCTTTTGTTTTTATTTCATTAATTTTAATCTTCTCCCAGTAACTATTTTGCTCTATCATTATCATGTTTTCTTTCTGATATAATTGAACTCCTAAATATTTAAATAATTCGACACTACTTTCTCCTATTACAAAAATGCTTTTTAATTTGTTTATTATTTTGCTTTCAAATTTTTTACTTCCTACCCATAAAATATCATCTACATGTGTACATAATAATCCTTCGATATTACTTGAATCTTTCTTTATAAATAGTGTTGGTTCCATTTTACTTTGTCTCAGACCTAACTTAAGTATTGTCTTTTCACTGATAAATACCACATCATAGCTGCATCTTGCAATCCATATACTGTTTTATTCAACTTCCATAGTTTACCATTATCAAATTCTGGTGGTGGTTTTAGATATACTTTTCTTGTTATTATATCTCTTTGTAAGTATGCTGCTGAAATATCCATAGCATTTATTTTCCATTTCTTTTCCTGGGATATTGTTAGTATCATTTTCATTGCTTCAGATGAAACAGTTGGTGCATCTGTTTTTTCTTCCACTGTTTCTTCATATCCTTTAGCTACCAATCTAGCTTTAAATTTTTTTTGTTATCTGCAATAATTTTTCACTAATTACCACCATCTTACTATTAATTGCTCCTTACCACCTTATTGGTTACCCCTCAAAACCCAAAGTTCTTCTTCGAATTTTCTATCTCTACAATTTTAGCGTTGTTTAATTTCTTCCATAGAAGATATAATAACTCTGATTATCAACCCTCATCTTCTCTTCACTATTTAATTTCATCTTTATCTTCCTCGCTGCATTCAACTGATCTCTCGCTATTTTCTTCATTTTCAATTACATTTATTTAAATATATTTTTCAAATTTTTTAAACATCTATATGCATATATTCTATTGTATTCTCAAATTTCGTATGTTATAACATCTATTATATTTTTTACTCGTTGCTTTGCCAGCTCTACTAATAACATAACAATTTAATATATCTTCATTATTCTTTCATTTCATTTCATAGTATTTACTAATTTTTACATTTTTTGATCAATTTCTTCATATTCATCAATTGATGTCATTTCTTCTTCTTCTTCATCTTCGTTTTGATTTTCATTTTCATTATCAGTTCCATCATCCATAATATTTGACCATATTATTTCTTCTGTATCACTACCATTCTCATTTAAATCATCTATTATGGTTTTCTTTCTCTCTTCATGATTCATATACCTTTTCTCTTCTTTATCTCAAGTTCTTTGTTATTATTATTTAATCTACATTTTTGAATTCTGGTTGATGGACTTTTGATACAGATCTTAAAGTACCTCTATGTTTTACTATGATGGTTTTTCCGTCTACACACATTAAATTTTAGCTGTCCTCTCCTTCTTGTATCAATGTTTCTTGTATATTATACTTTTCACCTATATTATATTTTTTGACAGGTCGTTTTCTTTATTTGACTTCTCCAATGCACGTTTTATTTTCTCTGAGCTTGCATTTCTATATGTATTTTCTCTAAGCATGTTTATTGTTTCTAATAATTTTTACATCAAATGGTCACAGTACTCTCCCTTTTCACTTATTATTTATGTTATCTACAATCTACCTTATGTTTGGTTATTCCTATGTTTCTTCCAAAAACCATAATTGATTAGGAGCATATCCCCAAGATAATATTGTTAGGTCCGATTCTAGCAAAATACTGCCCATGCCATACTAGTCTTTTTTATCTATGTCCTTCCTTGTTTTATCTGTATAATGATTCCCTAAGTAACTCCTACTAAACCTTTCAACAAGTAAACCATTACTCCATGGGCTTTCTGCCGCTGTACTCATTAATTTGATATTCAATTTTGTAGTAAAAGTTTCCATATCTTCGTTTTGAAATTCTCTTCCTGCATCAGACATAATACTATTAGGACTTCCAAAATATATAATCCATTTTTCGATTAACCTTTCTATGATTTCTTTACTGGTTTTATTATTTAACCATACTGCCTGTGTATATCTTGTTGCATGGTCTATTATTACTAAAAATTTATTACTTTCAAATTCTCCCACATCTAATTGAATTACTTCATTAAATTTATTTGCTAATGGCAAACCTACCACAGGTCTTGGTGGAGTTTTCTTATATTTTTTACATATTTCGCATTCTTTCACAATTTGTTCCAATTCTTTTCTTACATCATTCCAAAAAAAATTCTCTTCTTCTTTATTTGTTTTCATTTACATTTTTTTATTGTTAAATAATTTTTCTCATTCCACAAGAGAAAATGTCTAATGTAGCCTTTTTAATTTTTATTTTCTATATTTTTCTTTTATCCAATTTTCTTTAAAATTGACTAATCCTAACAATGTTTTTTCTTTTGTTTTCTCTACATTGGTATTCACGCATGTCCTCCATCTTCATTATCAATGTCTGTATTGTTCTGTAGATTAGAATGCACTAAATATCAACAGTTCCATCTCAATATTGATTTTAATTTCATTCTTTTCCATTGCTGATTTACCTAGTAATAAAGGTATATCACCCTCTATTACATTGATTTTTAAATCAAAACTCTTTCCTTTGATTTTACAAGGCAATAATATTTCTTTTAATATTTTATATTCTGTTTTTCCAAATACAAAACAACCATTTTTAAATTTTTGTGTGTCATTTATATATTGTAATTCCTCATCAGTTAATCCACTAATCAATTTTGTTAATCCTAATTCTCCAATTACTGTCTCTATACTTCCTGTATCTATAATAGCCATTACATCTTCTTGATATTTAATTTCTTTAGAGTCAGTATATTCTTCATTATTATTGAAAAATGTTCTATTTAGTTTTCTTTCTTCTAAATCTCCCTCTAATTCATTTCTTCTTTCTTCTTTTTCTGTATTAATAATGGAGTTAATTTTTTCTAAATATAGTGTTTTTTACATTATTTCTTTCATTTAAAAATATAAATTATTATTTTTTTTCTCTATTGGTTCATTTTCTTTACAATTTTCATTATGTGTCCTTAATTTATTTTACATTTCCAACACAATCATTATTATATTCTTTATTCCAATAGCAATCTTCTGTTTTATGGTTAGTACGTTTACAAATACCACATTTATTGAAAATAAATGTTTTTTCTCTCCAATAACATTCATCAGTGTTATGATTATTGTATTTACATATTGTACAGAATTTATTATTATTATACCAATTTTCATTTTTATTGCCTTCCTTTTCCACTATTTCACATACTGATTCCATCATATTTACAATTGATTCTTTAGTTGTTAGAAATATATTTGTTTTAATTCCTTCAATCTTATTTATAATTAGCTTTCTTTCCATGTCCTTCATATTAGAATTACTAATCAATAGGTATGAATGTACCTTTTCACTTATTTTAATATCATCTAGTTTTTCACAATCTCTTTTTGCTTTATCATACCTTGATACATATTCTCTGAAAGTTTCTCCTTTCCTTTGTTGCATATTCAACAATGTTTGTACTTTAAGATAACTTTCTTGTTCTTTGTTTCTACTATATCTTTCTTTTAATGTATTTATAATTATTTCTAATCCATTGTCTGTCCATATTTCTTCTTCTTTTAAAGACATAATTACTTCTAGTGGTTCACCAGCTAAACTTCCTATTATTTGTGCTATTTTAGTTTTTTCTTTTTCTTGAGACACTTCTCTCCATACTTTTAACTTAAATAAGTATTCCTCAAAAGATTCTTCTTTTTTCCACTAAATTTGGGTATTATTAAATTCATTTTTCTTTCTTCATTTGTTTCTCTTTTTTCTTTAATATCCATTAGTTCCTTCATCATGTTAGCTAGCTTATCCATTGTTACTGATAAAATTTCCTTTGCAGTTTCTTCTTCATTTTTCATTTTGTTTGTTTACTATATAAAATCTGTTTGTTTATAAAATGTTTAATATAAATTTATTACCTTGAATATTTTTACGATGGTAGATTTTCTGTTGTTTAAAGTTCATTTCTCTGAGCTTTTTCATCCTTTTTCATCTTGTTTTCTTTATTCTTTTAATTTCTTTTTTCCTTTTTCTTTATTTTATGTCTTCTTTTTTTTTGGTTAATATTCCTCTTAATAATGATTAAATTTTTATTTATTTATTTTACTTCAAATCTTATATTACTTTTTAAAAGTATAATAAACAAACATTTGCTATAT
>JABUQX010069055.1:0-12500 GCA_015478945.1 Trachelipus rathkii
AAAAAAAGGAGAGGAATAACATCCAATAGAAGATCAGACAACTCCATAGAGAAGAAGACGTATGCAAGTATGTCTATCTTATTGTAGACATTTACACTCTAATGATTCAGTATTTAGTAGCTCGTGCGTTTATATACGCAATCATTAAATTCTCACTCACTAGACTATATATATCAGAACCCTTATATTTAGTGAGGTATTCAAATGAAGTTAGTACGGCCAGGTCATTTTGTTCTGGTAATGTAAAAGACTCACGAAAGTTCAGTATTGATCCAACCGTGAGTAAGGTAGAGGAATTTACCTTTGATTCGAACGATTTTTTAGCGACGATAAATAAACCATAATTGATTTTGAGTTTATATATATACGGAAAATGCAATGGATTTGGCTTCCAACGTTGGGAACAAGACGGGGAACCACCTAATCTTCCATTGAGCTTTTACATTATGCATTTTTTCAATGAAATAGGGGCACTTGGTTTCGGAAGAAGTCGGATTCCTCCATCGTTTGGGAATGGACATATATGCAGTAACCAACAGGAGAATACCTCCACGCCATAATTCTATTGAAACCGAGAAGAACGCAGTGGAAATGATGACATGCGAACATCTGAAAGGAGACCCGTCAGGCAGCGCCCATCCCCGCAAAAGCTTGAGGCGTTAATATGAGAAAAATATACGGTACACCGTGAGTGAATAGGCCGTTTGATGAAGCCTGTACCAGTCAGGACGAATAAATACTCTAGAAATCATCATCCCGCAAGCGACTTATAATATAATACTATAATAAGGTATCAAGTATGATATATCAGAGCCGCTGAGATAGCATAATCGAAAGTGATAACTCCAAGCTTCAGTCCGATCCAAATAATACTATAACTCGGATACTAGAGATTAACAATCTAAACTGGCGAGTACAGTAATAAATCGATGATATTAATATAGATCACATTTTGATGTTGCATATTGTGAATATTTCGCATCATTATTACTTTAATGGTAACTGATATGATACATTGTAGTGCAGTTAGATATAGAATTAACTGGTTGAGAAGTAGGCTGTGTGCTTATCGTCACTGAAGAATAAAGTATTACTTAATGATTTATTTCCGTTCAGAACTACGTCATGTAATATAATTATTACGCTATACTAGGGAGTCGTGAGTGAGGCTATATCAGTAAGTAAATAGTCTTAAAATCACAAAATCAAGTTTGGTAAAGCGTTAGATTACTATAGTTAAAATTCATGCTTTACACTTACGCTTTTCCACGATTAGACTAGTACTCGAGCCATACTACACCTAGTCCACCAGGGGGTTGTGATTTTCGGTCACCCAATTGAATAGGGTATATGTACTTATATCCTTGCGTCTGAAGGATATAACTATTCATTGAATAATAGTAAGTGTGATAATAGTCATTACCGCCGCAACTAGGGAACTAATACGTTTAGTATGCATGAAAATATATAGGAAAATAGATAATATTTGTGACTACTTAATTGAAGTAAAAGACCATATACTGCCCTGTCATAGCCGAGTACCAGCCAGAAAATATAGTTTAGTTAAGCTGTGCGGACTTGTGATGGCCGATAGATGGTAATCACGATATAGAGTATCCTATATCACACAGAGGAGTACTGACCTTTATCCAGCTCTCAAAAACGATTCTTAAACAATGAACTTGAACCCTAGAGACTTTCAAATTAACTACTACGTCAACACAGGAAAAGGCCTTTGTACAATCAGACGTTGTTTCTAACGGTGGCTGTTAAGGGGTAAGCGAGACGCCCCAAACATGGCCGTTGTCTCTCTTGAGTCCACGATTGGAATGATTCACATATAATGTGATAAAGAATTTCTCAATTATTGTTTCATTAAAATCAATCTTCACAACACAAAATTCGCTTTTTATTCATTTTAATTGTGGGTGGAACAGAAAAACTATCACACAAATATCTTTGGCACAGCGATTGCAATAGATTTATTTTATTGTTCTTCCTTCTAATGAGTGTTGTAGTACATATAAAATTTTGACAAGATTGTTGGGTAGATATAATAAAATATTCGATCTTGATAGTGTCTCTTAACGTATTAAGATAATTATACTTATGTCTTTGTGAGAGCGTAGAGTGCACTACAACTACGTGAAGCAACAGCGTGAGAGAGAGCAGTAGTACAATAGAATATTAAATAATAAATCGAAGCAGAAACGAATGATTCATAATTGCACAATAACTCTGGAATAAATGAAATAATAAGATGAAGAATGAAGAATAGATATAGAATAAAATATATGGATAAACATAAATGATAACTAAGTGTAAAGACAGTAAGATAGCATAATAAGAATCAATAATCATTCTCAAATTAATGTTTGCATAATCGTGATTGATATTTCATAATACATGAATAATATAATGAAAATATTTAAATAATAATATTATATATAGTACACTTGCCCTCGGATAATGATAATACATTTACAAATTTAAGATCAATAATAATGATACACGGGACACAATAAGGAATAAAGTGATATAATTGCACATAATACTTACACTACTTGATTAGTAAATCTAAATTTGAGCTCTATAATGTTGTAAGTTGGCAGTATAAGACAATTTTTTCAAGTGGAAACTCAATATTAAACGTTCCATAATTTTTAAACCTTCGTTCAAGCACTCTTCGTAAGTTTACTAAGTTTTTATCCGGCGCAGTTCATTTGGATTGAAACTCATAATTTAGAAGAAATATAATCAATGTACATACTAATAATCGTATTATCCGTGACAATAATTACACGTAATATATGTTGGGATATTAGTATGGTCTAGCTCATTCTCAAGATTTAAAGTCAGGAAATGTACCCTAGCCGTCGACGACATTACCGACAGTAAATCTTCATAATCCTACGAGGCATAGAGTAATAGATCATCATATACAGTACAGAGGTATATATATTGGTGACGACCCCTTGTTTACGAGAGGGTTTCCTCGGCAATCAGGAGAGGGCCGCCAAAATAGACCGCCAAGTCTGACAAATTAAGTCTCAACGAGTGTTTCGTTTGAACATCCCACAACTACACACATCTACAGAACACTAAACTTGACGAGAGTCCTCACTGTCACTGTTTAGGTCTTCTTTCTTTATATTTGTGTTGTATAGGTGTGTATAAGCACACTGTTTCTGCTGCCCCTACTAGTGCTTAACCCCAGACATCTTCTAATACGCTTCGAGCACACGAATTCCGAGTTGATCGATGAAATACACTGGTAAGCCTTAGGCTCTTAGATCAGCTTGTCCTGTCGTATCGGCAGTTTTCTCGTAGTTCTCTTCTTATCATCATCTCTCCTCATTCGTTCGATTTCAATCGGTACTCATTGCTCTCTCTCTCTCTTCCTCGCGTTCATCCAGTCTATCAATCTTTCCCTCTACTCGTCCTTGCGCGCCAGAGAGAGCCAGAAGGCCTCCCCTCGTCCCGTACTTCGTGATCTATAATCTCATTCAGTATTGCTGTTAATGTGTGATATATGCTAAAGTATATAATAGGGTTTTTGTAGGTAGGGATAAGAGTGACATAGTATATATGAGAAGTATCTCATCCATTTATCATCTACGCATCAACAGCAGCCTAAACCCAACTATTTCAATCACACTATTTCGTAAGCGGTGCCTATCAGTCTTACCGATATAACGGAATAACTGCTTGAGCGTATATTTAGCTTATAGGTTTTATATTCAATACGTATATTAACTCATATCCTTTAATATATACGGAACCTCTACCCTCGTGATGATGAGATACTAAACATTGTCTAACACGTTACATCCTATATATTAGTGATATATATATATATTATTTATTATATATATATCACGCCTAGGAAAGTGAGGAGAGTTCTGTTAAGTATATGTGTAGGACGCTATCGTTAGCTATGGCGATCTGTTTATGATTAAAAAGCATATCATTTTATTTAAATGTTTAAACACACTATTTTCTGAAAAGAAAGTATTATTTAGTTAAGTTATATAAAATTAATTAAAATTTTTCTTCGAAACTATAACGAAAATAAGTCTTATTTTATTCAGATCGGCCACGCAGGTTGTCAGCGCGGCGAGCCCGTTTAGGCAGGACAGAGACAGGTTCCCCAGTACAAACGGGATCCTTCTGCTTCAAGAAGTCCGCGGCCCGATAAGCAAGCGAGTAAGGATGTCTGTCCCGGGAAGATCCGCCTTTGGACGCACTCTCCGAACCGTTAAGTACGGGACTCTGGTGTTCCCCGGCGAAACATGAAGCAGTGGCGTTTTCCGGGGAGACTGTACAGTAGGCTCCGATCGCAGAGGCACATGACGATTGCATCGACTCAGACGGAACTTATCGCAAATCAGAAATCCCCTGGGGAAGCTGGCATGGACCTCAACAAGGTAAGGAACATGAGAGAGGGTCGTATCTGTCGGAGAAGTACGACTAGTGGTCCGGTGGACCATGGTAGGAGAGTTGGGATTACAATTGTTTTTAGCCACAGGAAACACCAAGTCAAGTGATCCATTATCCGGCACGCAAGTCTGAATGATTGAACGCGAAAGTGGAACAAGTTCTGAACACAACGCACGTGGCGATGGTCAATGGTAGAGGGAACCACAGAGGCTGTGGTCGTTGCCGCAGCATAAGAAAGAGGAAGATGAGCCAGCTTCTCCTTCGCAAGGCGGATAGCCTCTCGACGGTCATACTTATGAATGGCGCACTGCTCCAGGATTTCCTTCTCCAAGGCGAAAAAGGGGCAGTGGACAGAGGAGGGCGAATGTGGCCCCTTGCAGTTAGGACAACATGGAGGATCTCCCGTCACAGTTCGTGGAGAGAACTGCCACATGTCCGGACAGATGGTCCGGGGAGACCGCACATATTTCTGGGGTGAACAAAATTATGGACTTTAAACATCTTCTCGGAAGGCCACATAAGTCCGAACCGTTTGCATGTGAAAACCAGTTTACCTTGGAATGGAGGAAAGCACAGAGAAGTAAATAACAGACGAGGTTCGTTTTTGAGGGGTCTATCCTTACTGTTAGGAACCGATAAACCGGTGATAGGCACGTGGTTGAGCCCTTGTAAATGAGTAGGATGTCAATCGAACATCGAACAGAACTGCCGGCGCATAATGGTACCTTCGAGCTGTTACGAACATCGTCCAGTTTAGAAATACGTGAATCTCCCCAGATGGATAGGGAAGCAGTACGGTTTCTGGTACGAGAGCAGCACGGACAAGAGTGAACCGTTCCTTCATTGCGTAGCCTGTGGCTCAGTAGTTTGAAGAGCAGCTTTCCAAAGCATCACAAGATGA
Organism: Trachelipus rathkii; assembly: GCA_015478945.1. Lineage (NCBI taxonomy): Eukaryota > Metazoa > Arthropoda > Malacostraca > Isopoda > Trachelipodidae > Trachelipus > Trachelipus rathkii. The sequence continues at coordinate 5,342 of JABUQX010069055.1, forward strand.
ACTGGCTCAAGAAGTCAATGTGAACGAGATGAACGTTGAAGGTAAATAAAAATAAAGCGGTAGGAAGAAAGACTTGGGGTCGGAGAAAGTGATCGTCGGCGTTGGCGTATACTGGCGTGTAGGAAAAGGAACCCGCTGACGCCAGGCCGTCCTGGAATGCAAACGAAGATGAGGAGTACAAGGTATTCTGATAGGCCACAACATGCCTCACCGTGGTCTAGACGGGGCGACCCTGAAACGGAACGAAATCGAGGGCGATAGGGGTGTGTGGTGGAGTACCAACCATTTATCAACAAGGGCATCAAAGCCCCTGCTGGTCGCAGGCCGAAAGGCCAGGGAGGGACGCGTTGGAACCTCGCCAGATGGTGATTGACGTCTTCTGGAAAAACGGTAAACTTTTAGATTCCTTCCCATGAAAAATACTCGCGCTATAAACATTCAGCACCGCAAAATAATAACACAAATTCCAATATACGACAAATATGAATACGAACATAATCCGGCAGCGTAACCGCAAACCGCGCCCACCCAGGCCCAGACTACCTACCTCCCCCCTAGAAACCCACACCCCGAGGGTGGGCCATGGGTGTAGCCTCGGAAATCCCCCGGACCACGTCCAGTCCCCAAGATGGAAAATAAAAGCCGTGCAACCACACGGATAAGACGCGAATCCCAAGATTATGCGCCAAGTGCATGACAGCCTCCTCACAGGTTACGGGCAAGTTTTCGGGTCCCCTACATAACGCCCGGAGAAGCACAAAACCGAGTTTTAACCTGTCCCTCACGCCACGTAGAAGGAGGGCCAGAATGGGCCCAATGACACCACAGAGACAACAGCCCGGTAGCCACCAGGAAGCAGGGGATTGGGGAACCTCCCAGAAAGAGAAGACCAGGGAATACATTAGGTAGTACTATCAGAAAACGGAGAGAAGGGACATAACTGAGGAATAAGGGAAGATATTTGGAATATTAACAATAAAAAAAAAAAAATAAATAAAAAAAAAAAAAAAAAAAAAAAAAAAAAAAAAAAAAAATAATAATAATAATAATAATAATTAATAATAATAAATAATAATAATAAATAATAGAAGAATTAATAACAAAATAATAATAATAATAATAATAATAACAATAATAATAATAATATAGAATAATAAAATAATAATAGAATAATAAAATAATAATTAATAATAAATAATTATAATAATAATCAATAATTAAAATAATAAATATAATCAATATATATAATAATAAAATATAAGAATAATAAGAATAATAAGAAATATAATAATATAATTATAATAATAAAAATAAATAATAATAATACATAATTAATAATAATAATAATAATAATTAATAATAATAATTAATAATAATAAATAATCAACTATAATAATATAATAGATAATAGAATAATTAAATGATAAGTGTGGATAATGATAATATAATAAAAGATAATGATAATGATAAGTTTATAATTTGTATTTAAGATAATGATAATGTATAATGAATGAATATAATTAATAAAATAAAAATAATAGATAATGATATAATAATGATTAAGGAATAGATTGCATAATTTGTAAAGAAGAATAAGATAATGATAATAGTAAATACGAACTAACGATACAGTATATACTGATACATGGATAATGATAATGATAATGATAATGATAATGATAATGTAATAAGTAAGATAATGAATGATGAATGATAATGATAATTGAGTACAGACTAATTATAATGATAATGAATAAGATAATAATAATTAATATGATTAATAATAAAATAATAATAAAAAATATAAATAATAAAATATAATAATAATAAAAATAATAAAATATATAATGAAAATCATAAAATTTCTAATCTAAATTTTAAATAATAATAATAAATAAAAATAATAATATAATAGATGGGAAAAGTGCTGTCGAAGTCTCCATAATTTATTTTTGACAAATATTGTAAGTATTTCGAAAAACATTTTATACACATGAAAACCTTTATTTTTTTTTTTTTTTTTTTTTAAACAAATGTTTTTCCCTTGGAATGAAATTTTTTCCTCAATCTTTTTGTGTTTCATCCGTTCCTAAGATCCCCCCTCACGCTCCCTTCGCTAATTCTGGTAATAATTTTAAAGTAAAATCTAGAAGTGAATATTCCCCAAAATTCGTTTCTTGGGGGCCCAACAATTTCCTTTTTTTTTATTTAAAGAGTAAGTAAATTAATTTAAATGTTGTTGCACGCTTTGCTTCAAAATTTCTTTTTTAATTGTCCTCTTAATCGTCTAAGTTCAATCGTTTGTGACACATCCGACTAGACCTTCTCCTCCTTACGTGGCTATTTTATCTGTTCTTCTCAATATTTATCTTTCCCTTTTGTATAAACAGAGTCTAGAAAATTCTCTTCCTTTAAATTTTCTTATTCTCCTGAAATACGGTATAAAAAAAAATACATTTTGAGCATTGGGCTTAAATGTTCTGCCTAATGAACAGAAAAATTCTTTTAACATTCAGTTCTCTCGGCTAATTTCCCAAAGGTTTTCATATGGCAAATTCTCCTTCAACATTTTCGTTCTGTCTTTATTTAATCTGATTTTCCTTTTCTTAAATAATAACAAAGAACGTAGCTACGTCGTCTCGCCAAACGCAACGTTCATGGGTGGCCTATGGCAAGAAAGCAGGTTGTGAGTCGGTTAAAATTTTCTCTGAACCCGACTGCCGACTTCCGACTCCGAACCACCCTCTCTTCAAAATATTACCCGACTCCTGACTCACTCTCTCAAAATTACGATCCCCGGACTCCGCGACTTCCATCCGACTCCGACTCCGACTGCCAACTCTTTACAAATTACCGACTCGACTCACTCTCTGTTCAAAATTACCCACTCTCCGCTCCACAAACTCCGAGCTCCGACTCACCCTACTTCCAAAATACGCTCCGACTCCGACTGCCGACTTCACACCCTGAGACAAAATCTTTTCGGCCATTTTTTTTTTTTTTTTTTTTTTTTTTCTTTTTTTTAATCACCTTCACAAAAGGGTTCTAAATATTTAGGCTTAATAAATTAATATAAATAGATGTAGATTTAAATAGAAGTTTAATTTTATTATACTTGTTAATTTAATTGTACATTACTAATTAATTAATAAATAAATTAATCAACGAACCCCAGTGAGGACTTTCGTCCTGTAGTGGACCATCGAGAAAGATCCTTGGGTTACACGGGCCTAACGGCTAAACCCGCTGGCTGGCCAGGCCTATAGCAGTAACCGGAGTTTATTCCATTTTAGTAAAGCACACCACGAATGTACTCACTGAACGTCTGAGTGAGACAGATACTAGTTACAATGAGAAACTGCAACATTCAGTTGCGCTCCAACTCCAGTCCTGAACCTGGGCCCCCTCTCTTGCTAGGCATTGCTCTAGGCCACATATGCACTAATTATTTTTCTTTTATGGTGTTCAATAGATGGAATAAAAAGATTCAATTTATATATTAATAGTAAAATAGGATAATTATTTTGAGAGTATTTTCCTTATACTGATGGTTGACAAGCTTGTCTCATTACCTGCCATTTAATATCAAACTTTGTATTGTAATATTGAATTTACAACTTTAATATTATTTTTCATTCCCATCCTGTTAGAAATTAATATAATTCCCGTATCAAACTAAAAACATTAATTAAAATATTTGCGCCTTAAAGTTGAGAACTACTTTTTTTCATAACACGTATGATAAATATTGACACATTAAATCTTAAAATGAAAAGATGATAAAATAGGAACTGGACAATAAGAAATATTTAAACTAAAATTACACCTCCGAAATGAAGAGCTTGAAGCAACCGTGGCTCAATTGTTAGAGCGACAGAGTCTGATGGAAAGGTGCCCGATTTCTGATTTCCTAGTCATGATGTCTAATGATACAATACTAAGAAGTTGCCCCTCTTTAGAAGATGGGCTATATGAAGTGCTTAGGTGTGAACTTTAAAAAAAAAAATCTATCGATCTGTGAATGAGATTTTCTTATAGACAGAAGTAAAATTAGTAGAGAGAGAGAGAGATGAGAGAGAGATGAGAGAGAGAGAAGAGAGGAGAAGAGAGAGAGAGAGAATAGAGACGAGAGAGCAGAGATGAGAGAGAGAGAGGTAATTACCTAAAAAATGAAATAGAAAACGTTCAATAAATACTTATTTTTAAAAACTGGAGAAATTATTTTTATATGGTAACATAAAACAGGATATATGATATCAAAATGAATTAAAAACACAATGTATTGCAGTTGGTCGACAATGTAGGATATACTTCTAGAGCAACTCAATCTGTAATAACCCTTGAAAATCTGACAGTAGTGTTTTCTACCGCTACGTAATTGTAGAAAGCATTTAAACTATTACAGGAATGTTAAATATGGTATTATTAACTTCCTGGTTTGAAACTACTTGCACATCAATAAAAGAACATTAGACTCAATCTGTATCAAGCTACAACCTTCTACTATCTAACTATAGGAACTAATTTAAACTTACTTAAAACAATATAATGTTAGTGGATTCTTGTTTTAAGTACTTATATATATAGCTAGTTAAATCATAATTCTTATAGTCAGATTGAGTCACATTAGTTCAATATATATATAGCATATAATAAAATATATATTATAGGTGGTATATATTATATATATAATATATATATATTATTATAAATTATATATTTATATATGTATAATATATATATATAATATATAAAAATATATAATATATATAGTATTATATATATATATATAATATATATATATAGGTTATATTATAATTATAAGTATATATATAATATATATATATATAATATATAGATATATATAATATATAATATAAATATAATATATATATATAGTATATTATATATGATATATATATATTATATATTAAATATAATAATTATATATAAAATTTGAAAATATACACGTTATATAATATTGCTCCAGTAAATATATTTATATATTATATTAAATATATTATATAAGTATATATACTATAAATATAATAAGTATATCTATATATATAATTATATATAATAGATATATATATATTATATATTCTGTGTACATGAACTTTAAATCAATACGAAGTAACACTCGAACTAGAAATTTCATCTTACTAAACGAATATATCTAGAATTGAGTTTTTTTTAGTCTTTGAAACAATCTTAATTAAAAAGTAAAGTTGAAATTGAAGAATATTGATATAAATTAAAATAAAATTTTTAAATAATTATCTTTGATATTATTTTTAGAAAAACTCATACATTGTATGAGTAAATTAAGAAAAAATAGTCTGGTTGCAGGTTTTTTTTTTTTTTTTTTTTTTTTTTACCAAAGATAAACACCACCGCTCACGCTGAGCCTCTTAAATTCTAGAGGGTTACCGATTAACTGTCCGACACGACGAGCAAAGCCAGAATGAGAGAATTGCTCACATTCTCCCATTCGACCACATTTGCGAACCCTTGGACCCTCACTTTGTTAGGTGAGTGCTCTAACACTGAGCTATCCTGGGCGCGGTAGGTATTTTAAATATTATTTAATTATAAAACTAATTGATGTTCTTCAAACTTCTTTCAGCTTTATTGCAAAGAATGTAATTTCTTGGACATAAATGTTTTAGTATTTTTCCTGAATCAACTAATTCATTTGTCCTGAAATGTTCTCTACCGTAAGCGCCTTCTTCTTTTGTGCTTTTAAAGTATTTCTAAAGTACTTCTTTAAACTCTGGTGATAGTAATGTCTCCTTCAGTAGTATAGTAGTTGTTTTAAAATATATTATATTTACGCTACCCCAGGTAGGGTGCTTTTCACATTGTCATGTTGACCAGCAATCTTCCTCCCTTCTGGCCAGGAAACTCTTGATCCTAGAGCACAAAAAATTTTTTTTAGGTGTGAATGTTTTCAGCAGAAAGGCGATTTCTCAGCTCAGTGGTAGGTGTTTGGATCCTTCATGACAAAAAAAAAAAAAAAAAAAAAAAAAGAAATTGTCAATTAACAGAAATAAAAACATAAATTTACAAAAGAACATCTCACTAATTTCTGAAACGGAAACAATAGAAATGGATATTATTATTTAGATATTATATTGTATGTAAATAGTTTAGCAAATTTCATACAATAAATTTTGTCTCACGAACTTTCAAGTGACGTGTATTCAAGGAGGAAATGAGGGGAAGGGTGATGAAGGGGTTATCTTGGAAGCCATTGCTCATTGGTTTTCTCCGACTTGTTAGAAGGCTCACCTTTTTATAAAGTATGACCGATAAACAACAAATTATGTGCCAATCCATTGTTGAAAAAAGAATGCCTACATATCAATGCCTTTAAAACTCATGTGCAGAAAGATGTGGAGTTTAGCTCTTGTACGTGGTGTGTGTAGGGGTGTGTGTGTGTGTTGTGTGTGTGTATGTGTGTAGGTTTGTGTGTGTGGTTTGAGTTGGTGTGTGTTGCAGCTTTTATGTTCTTAAGTTCTTCAGCAAGCATCAATGTTTATTTTTCCTTGATAAAATTTTGAATATGATTTTTTCCCTTTTTTTTATTTTTTAATGACTAACGTGCATCCCTTTGATTTTCTTTCCTCTTGAATATGATTCCGTTTTTCCTAGATTACTGAATATTATTTTTCTTAGTATGATCACCCCCCTCCCGTTCAATTTTTTTAAATAATAAAGAATTTAGATATTCTTCTTTCATTTTTTCATTTTTTTGGGGGATGGGAAAAAATTTGTTATTTCATCATTTTTATTTTGTAAATTATATTGTTTTATATTGTTTTAAAATATGCTCAAAGAAATTGAGTTCAAAAGAAATTGTTAAAAGAAAGGAAAATTTAATTTAACAATCAACTTCAGAAAGAAATTTAAACAAAGAAATGAACTTATAATATATTATTTTTTAATATATTATATATTATATATATATACTATATTATATTATTATATAATATATATTATGTATATGATATATACTTATTATATTTATATATATTATATAAATATATATTATAAAGAATATATTATATATTATATATATATTAAAATATATATATGTAATCTATAAATTTAATAATGTATATAAATTAATATAAGTTTATATATATATATATGATAT
>JABUQX010069055.1:17500-25612 GCA_015478945.1 Trachelipus rathkii
TGCTTACAAAAGCACACAGCAACCACCCTTGGGTGAAAATTTAACCGCTAAGAATCTGAACATGTGTATAAGTGTACATATGCTCCCGACTATTCTTGATACAGCATAGAATATGAAGTCGGAAACCGACTTAAAACAAATTATCTAGTTGAGGCTAGTGATAGGTGTCCTTCGTGACTTGGAACAAAGCCGAGCTTTGATAAATGTATAAAACATCAATTCTTGAATGAGCCTGACAAGATAGTGGGTACAACAGATCTATCATCTACAATGCTTTAGGTATCACATAAGTTTGTGTGGAAATTTGGAAAAAATTAAATAATAGGCTAGACAATATGGTAAAATTTAAATATTAAGAAAGGCTTCAAGGTAATTTGGGTACAGTGTAAGAGACACATATGGTTCCATCTAAGTTAATGACATGATTAGCAAAAAAGATAGAGACTTATTCTGGGAAGTTGATTTTCAGAACGAAAATGATAAGATCTTGAATGAAAAGTATAATAGATGAGTGATTACAAGGAAGTAAGCATTAGTATGAGATAGGCCACTGCAGAGGTGACGAGTTTCACACTAAACTTGTGGTAAACAGAGTGAATAAATAAATATATACATTGGCAAGAAGAGATGCGTGATTTTATAAACAAGACAAGACAAATAGCAAAAGTAATGCGTAAATGAATGAAAATTTTAAAGCGTCAAGAAATAACATCAGTTATCTCCCCAGCAGCATAATCAAATTAAACACCTCCAGTAAAATGACAATGTGATGATGATCAAATGAGGAGAGAGTAGTGGTAAAGAAATTTATCAATTTTAAACACAAAAAGTCACTTCATCCAAATCTAATCCGAGAAGAGAAATTGGAAATGAGATTAAGAAGGACATTTGATCATCTAACAGATCGAAAGTATGATTAATTGTCTGGTAGAAAGTGAGTGAATATGAGAAAAATGAGACAAGTGTTAATGATTATGGATTATTAAAATCAGTGTGAGAAGATTTATAGAAAGGCGAGACAAATAAATTGTAATGTTTGTATCTGAGAAAAATTAAGATTAGTTGGAACGGCTGAGATGAAGAAAAAAGAATATACGGAAAGATGCGAAGAATTTTAGAGAAAGAAAGGATAAGGTGAAAAAAAAAGAGAAGATTAGCTAACGATATTAAAAAAAACAAAGATATCAATTAGCTTCTGCAAAGATCATACTAATCTATGAATGGATTGCAATGTTGAAAACACTGAACAATTTGATAGCAAGTAAAGGATAGGTGGTTAAGGCGTCATCTTCTTCAGAGCAGAGAAGAAAATCTGATATATTGATAAAATATCCTATACGTAGGGAATAAGAATGGGTAAATGCTCTTGGATGGATACGGTTAAAGGCGGAAAGAAGTAGAAAGTAGAGACAAAGCAAAAATAATTTAGATCAGATTATTCAGACTCTATGAGCCGACAGATTTCAGAGTCTCATGAGTTATAGAAAATGTAATGTTTGTTCAATCGAGAATAACTTTTTGTGGTATCTTGTAGATGAAGAAATGGAATAAAGCCCAATATAAATGAAGTGTGAATAGGCAAAAGACACAGACTGGAATAATCACAGAGAAAGCGATAGAAAAGTGACAGTCATGTCAATAAAAGCCTTCAAACGCGCAAAAAAAATATATACGACTAAGAAAAATAATGTAAAAAGCAGTTTAAAAGGATATAAAATGGGACTGTACAATGAAGAAGTTCATAAGAAGAAATCGCACCTGCAAATAAAAATCAATGTAACGCTAGGATACACGGACAATCACTGTAATATGGTCCAAAAAAATTTGAAAAAAAACTTCTTATAAATTAGTAAGTACAAGAATATTAATAGGTAATCATAACAAACCAATATATATTGGATGATTACATACTTAACAGGTATTCTTTTGATGAAATCTGTAAATATATGAGGATGAGGTAAAGAGTGAAGTGAGATTAGAAACACTTATTACGACAAAAGACTACAGAAGCTCAGTAGTTCGAGCATATAATTAATTAAAAATGTGGAGTTAGATGGTTGAGAGCCGTGTGGGTGCGTATTGTATTGGTCTAAATGAGTGGCAAAAGGGATAGCCGAAGGGCAGTTTTAACTTTCTTAAGATGAGGTGAAGACACATAGTTAGCAAGCCAGCTATACGCAACTTATGCATTCACAGAGAAAATTGGACCGGATATTGAAGTGAAAGATAAAATTATATATAGAAATAAAATAATAATTGTATCCTATACAATGAGCATAGAATTTTTTAGTCAACAAAATACTATAAAAATAAACTTGAGAATTGTATTATAAATATTAGAATTCAATGAACGACAAATGATTATTGATATGACTAGATTGAACATATAAAATATAAATAAGTAAATTCATTAAATAAAAAATGGGATATTAATTAAATTCTTCAACAATTAATAAATAAATAATAATATTCATTGATGAAGCTGCAATAGCGGAATAATGACCATAATAAACATATATATAAAATAAAAAGATGATAGCAGCATATAACATAAGATGAGACACACACGCAAATAGCAGGAATGATCAAGAAAAAATAAGTTCATGAGTTTGGGAGTGAGATAAAAGTATTTTTATGGGATATTAAATCTCAATATGATATTCGTTTTATGCTTTTCACTTTAAGACTTTTCAAATACGTAAACCGCATATTTGTTTTGAATGATAATTGTGATATTGAATAGAAAGATATAAATTTGTTTTTACATAGCTAATAGCTGCATTTCCAATAACTCGGGTAGAGAGGTAAAACGAATAGCCTTAAGGGAAAAATACCGAGAATGTCTTTATGGGGAGGAAAAAAAGAGAAAAAGAAAAATATAGGTGATATTAGAAAATATAATGAATGGTTATTTACCTCAACTTAACTCGTGATTTTTACGTAGTTGCATTAAAAGTCATGATGCGATACGGAGATCAAAACTAGATGAAAGCTCTAATGACAATGCCCAATGATTATACTAATGAGCAAATCGGTAGATCCGTTTGGTTAAGAGAAGAAATTTAAAACTAAAAGACCTTTCCGGTATTTTTTCTCTAACATAGTAATGGCATGACTACCATAAAAACAAGCATGTACTATTAAAGCGGAGTACAGGAAACTGAAAAAATGACTCTGAAAAAAATGAAAATGATTAGAATATTATTAAAAGTTAGCCACACTGCTATATTGTACACATTATACCTACACATGTAAATTTTAAGAGAGAATTACCACTAAATGAATCATCGACTCAGAGGATAAATATATTATAAAACAAGTAGAGGGTATCAAAGATGAAATTTGCACATACTGAAAGATTAGAAGATCGGGTGGCAGGGATGGGTTAGAGCGTTAGACCTATGGAGAATGGAAGAGAGTCCTATCTATTATATCGCATGATTGGTTTTGGTGTGGCAAATCTGAAAAGATTTTTGAGGTAGAAGGATGGAGAGGTGGGAAAGTGTTAAAAAGAAGCGTCTGAAAGTAAAGCGCTAAGAAAGTAAGGTTATGGTTGTGAGGAGACCTGTCCCCAGTGTGAAGTTTATGTTGGTAGGTGATATTGACAATTTCGAATTAAAATAATAGTAAAGTGTGGCATATCAACAACAGAAAACAAATGTAGTAGGAAAACAAATAGAATTGATAGGCTATATAGATGAGAAATAGGTTCGCATAGAAATAAACCTGAAAGAAAAATGTAAAGAGAACTGAGATCTCTAAGAGCATGCGTATGGATCATACTAATAATATAAATATTGTGCTTATTCACCCACTCGTGTTAAAAGAAGGAAGAGAGAAAGAACTACCAACTTCCTTGTTTTTTTCTGAAAATTTACGAAACACGTTAACTCAAAGTCAGAGTTTGTTGCTTTTTTTTTTCTTCTCAGATTCATGAATTTAGAAAATAAAAAAAAACAAATAATAAGATACTACTAGGAAAAAGGACAATAACCTTCCAAGTGTGTGAAGGAAAGTCTGATAAGTGAGGACTGCATAATGATATGGGGTATGAGGTATAACTGAGAAGCGCAGTATAATGAAGAGTTGGTGTGAAGGAAAATAAGTGACAGGATATAATAAAAAAACATTACGACACACAAAATGACGAAGTGACTATTAGTTTAAAACTAATTAATCAGATAAAAGAAATGCATGCGTATCATGTCATAGAACCAAGGATGGATTATGAAGATATCGGTGGAAAAATTGAATTCTTACCTTGAGCGGATGTATATACGTCTTGTGGTGAGTGGGGTTGATCGCAGCGCCTGGGAGAAAACGAAACGAAAAATCAGGTTGCATTGAGGTATATCAGATATAAAGGCTGAGAAATCACCTGTGAGGAAGGTGAGATTTGAGACGAAAGAAAGTGCATATAGGAGTGAATTTACGGGGTTTAGGAGAATGGTTGTGCCGCACCTAGCCATAGGTGAACCTACATTGACAAAACTCAAAACACGTCTGCCATGAGCAGGCTAGAATTAAGTTACAGTCTCGCGGCCAGTGAGCTACAATATCAATTTTTGGAGCTGGTTTTTCCTCAATATATAAAAAATACCTGTCTGTTCTATAGTCAATGGGCAAGGGGGTGTGGTTTAAGCGCTCTGCCTTTCTTGAGTCCAGGTTTGGAAAGTAGTGTGTTCACAAATGTAAATAATGCCAATGCCTTCAGGCCATGATAGTGGTGGGAATGCTTGTCATCCACACAGGCTGCAGCGAGAAGAACGCGCGAGAGGAAAGTGAATGAGCCCATCATAAAAGGATGAATATATCCTGGCTTATATAATATATATATAACGGCTATGAAATTATGGCAGTAGGCGATGAAAGAAGTATTCATAACGTAATTGAATTCGGTTTTTGTAGTAGGGATATATTATAGTTGTGAGCCATATCTCACCTGAGCCAAAGAGTGAGCCTACATTAATAGTATTGATACAAAATACCATGTAAGGGTATGTATTCGTATGAATCCCCTTTGACAATAGGGTGGATTTCTCATAAAGAGTATGTATAAGGGTATAGGAAGTAGTGAGCTTTCTTTTTCACGATACTTGCGCAATTTATTCTTATCTATCTATTTTAGTTCCACTGCATGCTAACGCGCTAGATACAATAGTTCTTCAAGAAGACAAAAGGGTGAGATGGATGGATAAAATATTATATCAAATAAATAATATATATATATATTATATTATATTATATATATATAATATATTTATAATACATATATAATTAATTAATTATATATATTAATATATAAATATAATATATATATATAATATGTAAAATATTATAATAATATACAAAAATCAAAGAGATAATTCACTACCATAGAGATAACAATAAAGATATCGCATAAAAGACATTTTCGGAGGTGAAATTACCCTCCATTGTTTTATGGTATCGCACTTTTCCTCTTTTTGCGTTCGGTTTTTTCTCACCACCCAATTTCCACCAGCCAACATGTTACTTGACAATCATTTACATCCGCAGTATATGCACAATACTTAAACGTCCTCACCCACTTCTAGACCATACCTTACAGACATCCCTGACTAATACTTAATCCTGTGTACGGGGGGAAAGAATTGGCCCAGCATCGAGTTCGTGCGTTCGTAGAAAGCGACTAAGGGACGGGGTACGTGGCATTGGTAGCCCCACATACACATGCTATCTCTCTGCAGCAATGCTGATGCGCAGGCCTCGGAGATGGTCGTAATCGCCGTAAACGACCTTCAATTTTCGGGCGAAATTATAGAAAGTGTAATGGGTAAAGATTTCAGAAAGCACAAGAAATGTGAGAAAAAGAGAGAGGGTTGGATTATTTAGAAAAGGCAAATTTGATTTTGCTCGCCTGTGACTGAAACAAAGATGAAAGGAAATCGTGAAAATGAGTGGTGGGTGTGTAAAATTATGTGTGTGTGTGGAAAAGAATGAGCGGGGGAGAGAAGGAAGTATGCAATTTGATCGAGGACTTGCTGGTCAACAAGCTTGGTAGAGCTTGTGTGTGTGAGTACAGAATTCTAATGTAAATTAAGTTGGAATAGTCAGGTCAGGTGTGATTGTGACGTATGAAACCTGAGGGAAAGTTGAAGAGAGCTAGCCGTATTTTCTACTGGAAAATTCTGAATGATGTTTGGATCGGGTGAGTAGGAGCTCTCAGATGATGTGGTAGGGACCTAAAGTTGGATATGGTGGTATCAGAAAAGAGAGGATAGACGGTGTTTTGGGAAAAATGAGATGGTGGAAGGTGATTGACTCGGAGGAGAGAGGTGTGTTGTAAGTAACCTTTCGTTTAACATAAAGTATCCCATAAGTATACTAGATTTGGTTTATGTAGCGATATTATCGAAGTGAATATGATTGATTATGTGTTGGTATAAGAAAGAGATGTTGAAGTTATTGTTGGGATGTTAAATCATAAGAGATTAGGAAGGGGATTAGGTTTCATCATTAGTTTTGTTCTAAGTGTAAAATAAGGTTAGTGGGCGCTTGATGCGAGAAGAAAGGTGATAGGAAAGGAAGTGGTGGAATAAGAAGTGAGGAAGTTAAGTGAAGCAGGTAATAAGGAGAGTATCCTAAGGCACTCGCAAGTAAAATTAATTTGAATGTAACAAGTTGAATACGAACATTCTCGGGAGCAAATGAGAGAAGCATTTGTTAGCAGTGCAAAAGGAATGTGATGTGCTAAAGTAGGATGGTAAGAATGTTAAGTGAGGGATTCCCTTGTTGTTTATTTAGATAAGTTTTGGGGGCTTTGGATGGAGAGGAAAGAGTTAAGGAAGGAAGTGAAAAAGTAAGAGTTAGGAGTTAAGTGAACAAGGTAAAATGAAAAGTATTTAAGAGTGCTTGCGAATAAACCAGTTGAATGTGACAAAAGAAACGAACAAATCTGGACCAAATAAAGGGAACCCTTCGTTAGTAGGCAAGAGAAGTATGTGAGTGCCAAAGTACAGAATAAAAAATCTCAACATGAATGGTAGATATGGAGGGAGGCAAGTGGTTAAACAATAAAAAGGAGCACGGGTTGAAATGGTGCTATACCAATCTTATGATGTCTCAGAAAACAACGATGATTTGGAATTTATAATAAGGAGGAAAAAAAGGAAGACTAAATGTCTATAGGTAGGAGGAAAAAAAGGTAATAAAGCAGTTTGGAAGGTGACGGGGACTTATTGACAAGGGAATAAGCTTTTCTGGAAGGAAGGGTGAAAAGTTAAGAAGGATAAGGGAATCTGCATAGAATGAATGAATAAGGAGGTGCTAATCGCTACTGGTGAAATGGTGTTTGAGGTGGAGGGAAAACACTCGTCGAAAATCTGAATACATGGCAGTAATGAAGAGTATAGTGAAATGTGTGTTTTGATGGTGCAAGAGAAAATAGGTATTTTGGGGAGAGGTAATAGTGGAATCCAGTGGTAATTTGGCAAGTAGTGAGAATCTATGAGTAATCTCATGTATGGACCATAGAATTCACGTAGTGAAATTCATTGCAGGAATGGAGGGAATTGCGATTTAATGAATTGCAAGTTGGGAACAAAGCGTCTATGGAGGGTATAGTTTCCCAAGAGATTGGAGAGGAGCCAGTAATCAGTCCCTTATACTGGGGAAGTAGAGGATAAGGGAACTGTAGGAACCTAATAAGCAAATGGTAAGTTTTAATTGAGTGATGTGAGGAAGGATAATATGTCTGGTATTTGGTTGAAATAGAGTACTGTCGAGTGACTGTAAGGAACAAAGTGCATTCAGGAGTGGGGTAAATATAATAAAGATTTTACACTTTAAAAAAGTAGTCCTGATAAAAGAGAAGAAAAATTTGGTATTAGTTTTTTGTCCTTGATAGTTATAAACAGATTAATAAGGATGCTCCGTGGCAGTGTTAGTGATATATGAGCGTGTGAGGTAAGAAATTAATTAGTCGAAAGTGATTGTTCAAAAATTATAGCGGAGTGAGGCCAAGAGATATGTAATGTCTCCTTGTTATGTGGAATTGTATATGGATGAGGTTATGAAGAATTAGAGGGGCTGGCAGGGGAGAGGTGTTAGAATGATGACGAATGAAAGAGT
>JABUQX010069056.1:0-7500 GCA_015478945.1 Trachelipus rathkii
TATATATATATATTATATATATATATATTATATGATATAATAATATATATGTAATATATATTATTATATATTAATTAATTATAATATTAATATATATAATATATAATATATATATAGTATATATATAATATATGAATATATAGTATATATTGCTGTTTATATATATAAAAACCTCACTTTATCAGTTTTTTTGAGTCACCTATAGGCCTATTAATATATTATTAAAATATTAATTAATATAATATTAGATATATATATATATAATATAACTTTTATAATTATATATATATTAAATATATATAAGTCTTATTAATGGCTAGTGAGCGCTAGCTATTATATATTTATCAAGAAAATTATAAGATCGGCTTTAAGCCTTTAATAGCTAAGGCAGATAAAAAAAAAAAAAAAACCATGGACAAATATTTAAAAATAAAAAAAACAATGTAACGAAAAAAAACCCACTTCTAAAAACCCTTCTTAGAGTAACAATATATCTAATCAATTAATAGTCAGTTAAATTATATTTTTTAAATGAGCATATAAAATTAAAATTGCTATTAAAAATTACAAAATTTTTTTTATAAAAAGTGTAAAATTTTAGTATGATTTTAAATAAATTTTATTTATTTCTATAAACCTGTTACAATTGATATGTTTCTGTATTTAGTTTTTTTTGATCATGTATGTGATGAATGTGTGACATGATAAGAATTTATATAGTGGAGAAAAACTCTTTCATCGTAAGCAATGAGTTAAACTAACCCACCTCCCTTTCAATCGTAAACAACTCTTCTAGATAATAAGTGTATGTCGATTTCGTCATCTTATATACCTACTCATATCACATTTATGAATGGTTTATAAAATCGACCCCAATACATCACTAACCTCATTCTTGAGAATATAGTACGAATAAGTTAATAGCCAACTAATACGTAATATTGCTGATGTTGAAATTATATTAGCGTATCTATAAGACCTAGAGTTCTATGAAAGTTGTTAAACGAACCAGTCTACATACTCAGGTACAAATTTAGCGGTGAAAATCAGTAAATACTTCACTATCATACCTTACTAAAACATAACTAGCCAATACCAGCTGATCAGCTTTGATGATGGTTCTTCGGCGAGATTTGTTTTTATAAAAGTTGCTAATAGGTGCATTGAAAGGGGGGTAATGTGGGAGTACATTAATCTACAAGGTATAGTTATAAAACCATGTATATAGTAAGAGTTGAGATTAGATTCCCATCATATAAACTATATAAGTATATTATATATATATATATATATATACTATAGTATTCACACCATCATTAACATAGTGAGGAATTACGATTTATATACTAATTATAGGATATATACATTATAATTATAGGTATTGAATATATTATATATTATAATATATATATTTATTATATAATATTATAATATATATATAAATAATAATATATATATAATATATATATATATATATATATATATATATATATATTATATTATATATATATAATATAGTATATATATATATAATATATACCTAACATAATTGGGGTTGGTTATAAGGCACATAATCCATCTTATACATATGTGCTGCAACAATAATATGTTGTGTGTTTGAGTATAATGTAATTGTTTTAATTTATAATATTTATATAATGTCATATACTATCTTTAGTAAATACAGATTGTTATTTTATTTTTATCTTTTCTCATACAAAATGTAAAAATATTACCTCTCTGAATAAAATTTCATCCGCGCTATGAAATTAATGTATAATATTATTTATTATATTATTATTATAATATTATAAATTATGTATGTATTATTATTATATTATTATTATTATTATTAATATTATTATTATTATTAATTATATTATATTTAATTATTATTATTATTATTATATTATTTATTATTATTATTATTATATATATATTATTACGTTGGGCGTAATAAAAGGCGAAGAAGGTTTAGATCAGAGAAAGGCTGGGTCAAATAATGAAACATCGGTCATATGTCGGAATCTATTTTGAAATAGTAAACATAATTAATTATATTATAAACAATTAAACAATAATAATAATAATAATAATATAATAAATAAAATAATAATAAAATAATAATGAATGGATACTATAATTGCAGTTGTGAAAAAATAGATATTTTAATAAGTTACGCATAAAATATTACGTTTTCTCTTTACATTTTTTAGGGAAACTATTACATAAAATATATGAAATTTTGAACGTAGCTTCGCTGTATTATTGAATAAAATATCAAAAATTACTTAAAATTAAATAATCGTATTGTATAATGAAGAACATAAAATTGCTGCATCTTTTTTACTAATACACAATTGCCAAAAAAAAACACAGAATCGTAAAGTATCACAAAAGCAAGTATGGAATAATAAGAACTAGGTTTCACAAGTCACTGACCTTGTAACATTCGAAGGCAAGGGATGCACTTAAGACAAATGGAGCATTAAACGTTTGTAATAAAATTCACTGATGCTCACAGAATAAGTTTTTATAAGAATTGGCGAATTGTTTGTAATGAAAACAGGTTATTTTGGACGATATAAAGGAGCGGTTCTAGAAAGCTTGTTCAAGGCGAAAAATGGCGCGATCGATTATTGACCAATAGCAAACAAGATTGGAGTCACGTGACAAGTAGGACGATAATACTGAAAAGGAAGAAAAAGGAGGTAATAGAGCTCCCCTACGAACAGAGGAGCGTCGTGAGTGATTAAGGTGAAAAGCGAACTACTGGACGTAATGCTCGTCCATAACGCGATGTGGACGAGGGTGGACCAGACTGTAAGGTTGCAGCGGAATGGTTTCCGGATTCGGAGAAGATCGGTGTTGGAACAGAGACAGAGTTCTCATCGGACAGGAAGGCGGAGATGTTCGTAGCGCGGTTCGCTTGAGAGTAAGTTGGCGAAGTAGCGACAATAAGCTTTAGGGAGTTGAAAGTTCAGGTTCGTTGAGAACAATTGAATTTAAAGAGCAGAATGTGTGGTCATGAAAGTTGATATTATCTGCGAAGTAGGTAATGGAGCCGGTGGCAGATATGTGGAGAAAGAGTGGTGGAAGAGCGGGATCACTGTTCGAAAAATAAGGCCGGTTTGATCTCTATGCACTGAGATGTTTCTGTTTTTGCCTCCCTTCTGTAATGGTGAAAAACTTTCGATAGCTTTTTAATACGAAGGAAAGGTCCTCATAGCGGTCTTGCAAAGGGCTTACGTGTGGAAGTCATCCGAACTAATACATGAAGCAATGTCTGCCAAAAATCCGCAGTCATCGTGAGTAGGACGGAGGTGGCGTGCAAGAGACGGCTTCCAGCGCCTCATACATTGACGAAAGCGAGCCAAAGGTGTGCTGGTCGTAGTGTTTGGAAGGAAGTATAAACTCACTCAGTATGTCGGATGGTGGGAGCCATAGACAGCTCAGCAAGGAGCATTAAGGTGTTCTTTCGTACGCAGTTTCTGATACCGAGTAGAACAAGAGGAAGGGTTTCGGACCAATTTTCCGGTGTTTCCATGGGCCATAAGAGAAGCTTTTAGCTGCCGGTGGAACCTCTCTATGAGCCCTTGACTTTGCGGATGATAGCTGCAAGAGCGAAGACGCTTAGAGCCGATTAAGGTCAATAGGTCCTTCATCAGGTGATGACTCAAACTGCCTACCCTGTCTGTGAACACAGTCGATCGGAGTGGCCAAAACCTGGCTATCGAGTTGTATCAGAAATCCTGAGCAATTTGTCTCGCTGAAAGTATCAACTGCATAGGGATGGCTTCTTCTACCCATCGAGTGTAAATCTGTCTATGCACGTTAAAATATGTGTGAAACCATTGGGTGGTAAAGGGCCGACTAAATCAATGTGCACCTGGGCAGAAACGTTCACCAGGGAAGAAAATTTGCTGAAGAGGGTGCGTACAGGTGGCCTGTCAATCTTTAGGATTTTTTTGACAGTTGATGACCTGCGTTGTCCACTGTTTAAACATCCTTAGTAAGGACGCTTGCCAAAAGAAATGCTTACCTTATCTTAACTTGACTACCTTTTACCCCTGGGTGCGACACATCGTGAATGGTGTGAAACACCTTTCTACGCATGGGGGTAGGTACGACTGGACGAGGGTGTGCGGAAGAGAGACATCGCATAACAAAGGGGGAAAACCAAAAATTTCTACAGTTTGGATGTCGTAAGAAGAAGCACTAGGAAAAACAATCTCTTCGAGTTGCTGCAGACGAGCCATTTCGACGAAATCAATGTCTGGTAAAGGAGAGATAGCGTTAATTCGGGAAAGAGCATCGGCAGGAATGTTGTCTTTTCCTTTTATATGGCGGATATCAGTTGTGAATTGGGCAATGAATTCAAGGTGGCGGGCTTCACGAGGTGACTGTTTCACTGTGGAAGCTGTAATGGCATGCGTGATGGGTAAATGATCAGTTACAACATGGAATTCCCGACCTTCTATGAAGTAACGGAAGTGCTTAATAGCTAAATAAATTGCGAGAAGTTCCCTTCCAAAAGCGCTGTATCGTGTTTCAGGTGGTTGGAACTTTTTAGAAAAGAAAGCTAATGGACGCCATTCGTTGTCAATAAATTGTTGTAGCACAGCTCCAGCTGCGAAGTCTGAAGCGTCAGTGTTGATTCTGGTCGGGGCTGTGTCGGATGGAAATATAAGTAACACGGAAGAGGCAGGGCTTCCTTGATGGCGGTGAAGGCATTAGTTGCTTCGTCGTTCCAATCTACAGTGACAGAAGCAGCAGAACCTTTACGTGGATGCTTAAGAAGTGCGTGGAGCGGAAGGAGAATTTTTGCAGCGGACGGTATGAAACGATGGTAGAAGTTGACCATCCCTAAAAAACGACGAAGTTGACGCTGTTTTACGGGTTTCGGAAAGTCACGAATGGCTGCCACACGATCCTCAAGGGGACGTATACCTTCGGCAGAGATCGTATGTCCAAGAAAGGTTAGGGATGAAACTCCGAATTCACACTTGGAAGAATTGACACATAGACCAAATTCACTTAGTCTGGTAAAAACTTGCCTGAGATGTGAAGTATGTTCCTCCGGAGAGGTACTGGCAATCAATAAGTCGTCTATGTAGGCGAATACGAAGGGTAAACCACGTAATACTGAGTCTAAAAGACGTTGAAATGATGACTAGCATTTCGTAAACCGAATGGTGTTCGAAGAAATTCGTAAAGCCGAAAGGAGTGATAATGCAGTCTATGAATGTCTTCGGTTGACGGAATTTGGAAAAAATTGCGCTAATTAAAGTCAATTTTTGAGAAATGGTACAACCAGAGAGTTGGATGGTGAAATCCTGGTAAATGAGGACATTAAGCGGCTGGGCGAGTGATCGCAATTCAGCAGCGATAATCGCCAGTACGGGCGTTATAGTCCTCTCATTGCGGTTCTGGAACCATTAGTAATGGAGAGCCATAGTCAGATTGGAATGTGTCTGATGATGCCCCTTCTCTAAAGGAGAGATTCAAATTCTAGCTTCGCAGCTTTGAGTTTATCTGGGCAAGACGTCGTGCATGATGAAAATGAGGCTGCCATAAGTTTTCAATGGATGAACGACATTGTGTTTTCACTAGGAGGGAACTTTGAGACTGTGAGAGAAGAAGCTCTTGGAAAATCGGTGATTAAATAGTGATCAAAAAACATTATTTGAGAGAGATGTATGCCACGATGGATGCGGAAAGCTACGATACATAGGCAGATGGAAGAAATGTGTCCTCAAAAAGTAATGATGCGCTTGTGATTCAATGTCTACAAGAAGGAAAGTGGGTACAGGAAATCTGCACTCTAATATTGTAAAGTGACGTCGGCTATCGTGAAGTCCCATATAAAATCACGACGGAACGAGAGCGTTAAATGGAGTCGTTTGGTACCATAAGTGTTAATGGTTGTGCCATTGGCGGCGCGTAAAGAGCCTGATGGTTCTGGAGCATGAGGTTTCCCGAGGATGGAAAGTGGCACAGCGGAAATGGAACTACCGCTATCTACGAGATAAGATAGTTTGGTGGATGGATCGTAAACACAAAGCAAGTTGGACGCTTTTGAAACCACTCCGAGCGAATTTACAGAGTGGTGTTTAAGTTTAAATTCCCGAATGTACAAGGCTTAAGACATGACCGAGTTTGGTCTCCGAAACGCTGATGATTTCTACAAATACCCTGCTGGTTATGTGAGGGAAATTGAACCAAAGCCTGAGAATCAACAGAAGAAGAGGCGAATTGACGCGAAGGTGTAGGTGAGCGACGGTACGAACGTCGTTGCAGAGTAGGAGAGCGAGAATGATGACCGTAATTGTATGTAGAATAAGTATTTGGTGCATTGGGAGGGGGCGGGGGGTATGAAGGATTGGGAGGAGGCTGAGGGTATGAAGGGGTTTGCGAATAAGGATGAGGAGAGGACTGAGGATACTGTTGTTGAGGATAAGGATATTGTTGTGGAGGATAAGGATATTGTTGTTGAGGATAAGGAGAGGAAGGAGGAGGGGAGGAAGGAGCAGTGTAACGCGTTTCTAAAGCTCGTAATCTAGTGGTTAAGTCCATGATGGTGTTCTGTAACACCTGTAGTTGTGATAAAATATAAGTATTTTCTGTGGGCGGCGGTGGGTGCCTAATGGCATTGACTGATTCATTTACATGTGAAGGTGACGCTGGTGCTAAGTTATTATTACCTGAGGGATCCGTGATATGCGAAACTTGTGATGGTATGTCTGCTGTCGTAAGAGGTTTCGCTTTACAAACCCTATCTGCATAAGTAGCGAGCTCTTGCAATGAGCAGTTTGGATCAACCGTTTGCTAAACGCAGTATGCATCTCTTGGGGGTTTTTGTAGAAAGAGATTGGCGAACAATATAAATACAATACCTACGGGAGGACCGCAAGGAATTTAGCATATCGTGCATTACTGAAGGAAGAACGGTCTTCCAAGAGAGCCACCATCAAAAGTTTTTTTACTGTTTTTCGGCATCGGTTCCCCCAGCCGTTTTAAAAAGTGTCGATTTCGGCTGGCGGTAGGGCTGGTTGTGGGACTGTAATGATGGTAAAAACGTCTTTCAAACGCTGCAAAACGTGAACTGGCAAATATATTTAGGATGCCTCGAAATCGGGCAGTTCGGTGATGTATTCAAGCGGAGCTCGAGCAGCGTAAAGTGAGATCCAAGTCATTTGTTTGATATATTTAGCCGGAAATAACACTAGATGATTTCCCTTGTCTGAAGCAGCTGTTTGGGAAAATTACGTTCATATTGTCAGTAATTTGCAAGCGTCAGGAGGGGACACTGTTTATTTGTAATTTTTAATAAATTCGATTCGTAAAAATAAAAAAAAAAGAAAATTTTGAAAACGATATACGAAACAAAATAATTATGCTAAGATGCGATTTGCAACTACCTAAATATATATAAATTGTGGTCAGAGACCAAATAATAGACTAAATACTACAAAAAGGTATACAATGGATGACAAAAAT
>JABUQX010069056.1:12500-31038 GCA_015478945.1 Trachelipus rathkii
TATCTATATAGCTGGAACAATGCTCCCCCTCTTTAAATCCTTACTTTATCGTAAATATCTGAGTGACTGTTTTATTGTATTCAAAGGCCAATCACACGTGTCCCTCCCAGTTTTTCAATTATCTTAACAACAAACACATAGATATTAAATTCACAATGAAACATGAAATTAACAAACACCTCTTCCTTTTTTTTTCCCATAATCCTGGAAAAAAAAAATTTTTGGTAAAACTTCGAAACCGTAATACTAATGGTTGCTCCCTTCGATGTACCGTAAACCTCCCTCACCATCTTGGTACAAACTTCTTTAGTTTCATTCCCCTACGTTTTAAATTAAATAGTATTTTATGCCTAATTGACCGGGCCTACAAGATATGCTCAGATTGGCCCGGTTTTCACTCAGAGATGTCTTATCTTCGTAACTTTTTCGTTGGTAATCTGTTTCCCTCCATTTGTTTGACAAAATTCTCACTTCGTACTTAGACTATCTTTCGCCCAAAGACATCCTACCTCTCGGCCCTTAAACTTACTATTTATCTTAAACTTCGGTTTTTAGGCCTTAAAACCACAGACCCTATAAAATCCCTTAAAGAAATTCTCACTTCAGCCTATCAGCTTATAGAATGGAGACTCATTTAGTCCAAACCCTTCACTGTGAACTTTTTCTTTCACCTCAAGGAACGTATTCCCAAATTGCTTCGATCCCGGGTCGTCTATAAATATCAGTGCGCAGATTGTCATGCCTGCTACATAGGGGAAACTTTCCTTCAACTATTCATGAAAATTTAGAAACATAAAGGACTCTTCATATCCGGGGCTATGCATTTCAGCAGGGACCCCCCCCCCACACACACACACATCTTAAATGATAGCTTTCAAAATTAAAACCCTTCAAATAATCAATAAATGATGGTCGAATCATCGAGTTTTTATTTATAAATAGTCTTCGTCCATCCATTAATAACACTTCATGCTTTACTCGACTTCACACAATTTAAATATCTATCAAATCTGGAAGCTAATGCCAAATGGACGACATGTCAAATGGTCAATATTTGTTAAAAAAAAATCTGGTTATTTAGAGTTTCTCAAATGAATCTAACAAAACTTAAAATAACCTAACTTAACTTAACTTAACCTAACCTAACCTAACCTAACCTAACCTAACCTCACCTAACGAATCGAACAAAACCTAACCTAACCTAACCTAACCTAACCTAAGAATCGAACAAACCCTAACTAAACCTAACCTAACCTAACCTAACCTAACCTAACCTAACTTATACTAACGACTGCGGCGGGCTGTACGGGAATTCCTTTTGATGTGTCTGATTTCTGTCCTTATTACGTAGTTCTTGTGGCTTCTCCTGAGTGTCTGGAAGTGTCGGTATGTCCTCTTGCTATATTTAAAATTATATTTTATTTTTTATTAATTTTTGGTGTATTCACTTTACATATATATTCAATATCTCATTATTTTATTTTTAACTCATTCCCTCTTTACGTGTTACTTATCATTTAATATAGTTTGCATATCATTTACATTTTGTGACCGTGTGGTGTGTGTGTGTGTGTGTGTGTGTGTGTGTCGTGTGTGTGTGTGTGTGTGTGTGTGTGTGTGTGTGTGTGTGTGTGTATGTGTGTATGTTTTTATTTATTTTGCCTTTTATTTTTCTATATGTGTGCATATTACTTATTGGTCAATTTTAAATTTACTATCTTTTATTAATAATTTATAACGATTTTCTCTTTGTTGTTTTTAATTTTTAGGTTACTGAAGAGATACTGTGAATCCGAAACGTCTGAAAATAAAATTAAGGATGTAATTGAATAAAAAATTAAATACTCATGCTGGAGCATTGTTAGCATATTTGACTTTATTATTCAAGATTCTTCCCAAGAAAACCTATTTCTCATATATAATATAATATATATTATATATATATATATAATATATATATATATATATATATATATATAATAAATATAATTAATATAATATATAATAATAATATAATATTATATATTGATAACCGTGATGCCAGAGGGGAAATCGCAACGGCACCAGGTCGAGAACAATAATTTCCTACACGTGTATTTGTTGTTAATGTGTCGTTGGACTGAGAACGGTGATCTCATTACAGTCCGTCAAATCTACGCTGCTTGAATATTCGCAGGCAAAAACGAGTTTGGAATTATCTTAAAAATATGCTTGTATTCTTGGAGGGAGGATCGATGTCTTTAGTAGTGCTTGAAGAACAGACACTGACTCGTCAGTTTCAATTCTGTTCTTAGACACAGGGATTTCCGGAGGAGAAGCTCAGAGGATCGTATTTCTAGTCGTTGGTGTTAATGAGAGGTGGCTTGTTTGTGTGCGTGAATATCTTTTATTATAGAAATATTGGGTTGAGAGAAGATGCGAGAGTTGTAGATGTGTGCGTGCATATATATTATATATATATATATATATATATATATATATAATATATAATATATATTATATATATAATATATATAATTATATATATATATAATATATATATAATAATATATATATATATATATAATTATATATTATAATATATAATATTACATATATATAATATGTGTATATATATATATTATATATAGTATATATATATATATATATAATATAAATATATATATATATTAAATATAATATATATATATATATATAATATATATATATATATGCCCCAAGCTGTTAAAAAAAAATTGTACTTTATTCTCTATATGAGCACAAGTGTCATGCATGAATTTCTTATTAAAACTTAGTAAGAAGAGTATTCAAAAATAAAAAAAGATTCCTTTTCGTTGCCTCTTTATTGCTTTTGAATTAAAGAGCTTTGAAGATAATTTTGTTCGACTCTGACGTATATATCGTATCGTAAATCCGTATAAATATATTTTATTAGCTACCTAATTAACGACCTTCGTTCATCTTAAAATTTGCACTTTTTATTCCGATTGTGTTTGTGAATTTATTTGTGATTTTTTTATCATCTAAGACGGTAAATATTTTGCGTTCGTCTGCTCTAGTAGATATTAAGCACCAAAATCATGACTTGTAAAATTCGTTGCTTGAATTTTATTTATTTATATAATATATATATTATATATATAATATACAATATATATATATATATTATATCTATATATATATAATATTATATAGTATATAAAATTTCGTTGCTATAATTATAATATATATATATATATTTACTAATTTTATTTTTGCCAATTTGTTGTTAAATTATCAAGCATATAGCAACTATATTCCCAATAAAATTAATTTTCTTCGTATCTTCTCATAATTCCAAGAATTGGTCGCGAGGTGAGACATCGCAGCAGGCAGAAGAGTTTTTTAACGAAGCCGCTTTGTGTTTGCTTTCGTCAATGTCTTTTGTCGAGATTGTTTTGTTTGACAGCGAGGTGCTAATAACGTCACGAATGATTGTCTCGTAAATCCATTTCGAGACATCGTCTATCAATTTTTCTTTTTTTGGATTAAATACGATATCTCTTTTTATCTTGTAATAATAAAACGGTTCTTTTTCTTTTATTTTTGATTAAAACAAATAATTTTAAATGCCAAAATTTGAATTTACTTCTCCTTCTAAAAAAAACGTTTTGAGAGGTGTGAAAACCAAGCACAGGAAATTAGCTTCCTTGCTTGAGGATGGCAATAAATGAAATTAAACAATGGCTTTATGAGTTTGTTTATGTAATTAACTACAGGAAAAAAGGACAGAAAATAAAATGACCATTATATATATATATATATATATATATATAATATATTATATATTATTATATTATTATATTATATATATATATTATATAATAATATATATTATATTATAATTATAATTGTAGCTGATAGTGATTTTTCACTATCCGCGGATGCGCGATGCGGATACGGATAGTAAAAATCACTATCGCGGATTGCGGATGTGAGATAGACGTGATAGAATGTTAGTGATTTAATTCACAGACTTATTCTGTCTGATATATATGGCGTGTATATATATATAATATATATATATATATATATATACTATATACTATATAATATATATATTATTATATATATATATAATATATTATATATAATTATATATATATATGAAGTTTCTGTGGCTAAAAAGACTCTTAAAAACATAACTATCCACTATCCGCATCCGCAATCGCGGATAGTGATTTTCAACCCATATCCGCATCCCGCATCGCGAGAAGTATATATATATGATAGTATATATATATATATATATATATATATTATATATAATATATATATATATAATTTATATATATATTATAGTATTATATATATATATTATATATATATAACCCTACCTCTTCCCGAAGCGCAAAACCCAACTCTTTTTGCAACCCCACAAACCTCTTTCCATAACCTCCGACCAATTTGGAAAAGGTTATATATTTAATGCTTGAAATTAAAATTCTTCAAATTATGGTTCAAAACAAAAGCTTCTGAAGCCCTTTCAGGGGAGAATTTGCTTATCTTTTCGTCGTAAATCAGATCTGCACCACTGGAAAGACGCTCACTAAATACACTTGTTGAAGGTTATGCTAAGAATTCCCTGCCGAGTTCTGCAAGGTGTGAAAAACTTTTACAATTATCATTCAACAAGACCAGTGGATATTTTATCTGATTCCAAGCTTTTCTTCTTTTGATATTCTTCGATCAATGATAGAGGTTTTTTGACACCTCTGAACAAGACTTTCCTCGCCTGCCTAAAGCCGAAAAGAACGTTCATTGCAGTTCAGCAATGATCGCTAACGATGGTAATTGCGTGTTTCTCTTTGTGTATCTTTGCTTTTATTAGGTAGGTGATATTTCAGCCTTAGCAAGTGCATTTCATCACATAGCATCGTTTACATTAATTTTAACCCTTCGTAAAACACGTGTTCAGAATTATGTTTTGTTATCTAGTAATTAGGAAAGTGCTATTGTATACATGCGTCGTCGTTTGGCCAGAGTTTGAAATCTATTATCTATTCTGTCACCTTTGAAAGTCCCTCATCCTTTGAAATCCTTCTGCCTTTTAATATATAATATTATATATATATATTATACTATATTATATATAGATATATAATATATAATATATTATATATATAAATATATATATATATAATAATAATATATAATAATATATATATATATATTATATATTATTTATATATAATATATATATATATATAAAGTAGTGCACACATGTTTCTCATAATTCATAGATGAATACTAATCCGCTATTCGCAAAAAATTAATGCGGATGCGGTTGCGAATGCGGATAGTGAAAAATGATGCGGATAATCCGCATATGCGGATGCGGCTATCCGCTATCGCTACACCCGTAAAATATATATATATATATATATAGTATATATATATATATATATATATATTATTATATATTATTAATATATATATATATACTATATATATATATATATATATATATATATATATTATATATATATATATATATATATATATATATATATATATATATAATTATAATATATATTATATAGTATAGTATAACATAGTATATATTATATATATATAAATATATATATATATATTATAATTATATATATATATATATAATATATAATTATATTATATATATAATATATATATATATATATATATATTATAATATATATTATATATCATATTAATATTAATAAGTAATATATATAATATATTATATATAATATAATATACTATATTATAATATATATAGTGTATATAAATAAGTTATATATAGATATAGTATATATATATATATATATATATATAATATATATATATATATAATATATTATATAATATATATATATAATATATATATATATATACTATAATAATATATCATATATATTTATATTATATATATATATATTTATATTTAATATTATATATATATATATATATATATATATATATTATTTATATATATATTATTATATATATATATATATATATATATATATATATTAATATAAGTATTATATATATTATATATATATATGTAAGTGTATATATATAGATATATATATATAAATATATATAAATTAGTCATAATATATATTATATATACATGTGTGTGTTCGACCCTTATATTATATATACATATATTAATATTATATATATAGATATAGACTATATATATATATTATATAACTATAATATCTATAATAATAGTCATAATACTAAGTATGTTATATTAGTATATAGACATATGTAAGTCACACCAGTAGGTAATATACACATATGGTAAGTTATACATAATACTGAAATAACACATATATCATGTATATACATTATAGTACTTTATATCATAGTTATAATATTAGTAATAAGTATATGATTATGTATATATATATTATATATATATATATAGTTAATATATATATAATAGCACTATAATATATATATATTAGAGAGAGAGAGATGAGAGAGGAGATGGAGAAGAGAAGAGAGAAGATAGATCGAGAGATTGAGAGAGAGAATTTAGTAAACAAAGAACACTAAATGGGGAAGAATAAAAGAAAATATTGCCTTACTACCTGGATTGAACCACGCATGTTGCCAAGAATGAGGGACAATATACGCTTGAAGCTTTACCACTGCAGCCATCGTCTAACCCCAAAAAAGTTGAGTTTTTGTATTCCAAGAACAGTTTCAAAGCAACGAGCTCCCGTCAAGCGGCATTCATCAAACCAGGTGTCCAGCCTGTCCTTACCCTTGTTCCTTATATTTTAGATGTTAAATATTGCAATATGATCTCAATTTGATATAATGTTTTGTGGACAAAGAACAAAAATGGAAGAGACATACACAGTATATTGTCCTCATCGCTTCATGCAAGTTGGTCACAATCTCAGAGAAGGCAATATTTCTTATTTCCCATTTAAAGTTCTTTGTTTACAAAACATGATCAATTGCGATTATATACTATATTTAACATCTAAAAATTCAAATTGTTCGTGAAAAAGCAGATAATGGCATTTTCTAGGATGTATCATTGGTAAATCATTTAGTATATTGTTCCCATTGCAACACTTTATGCTCACTCGTGAATAGATAGATGTCTTGATATCATTCGTGGGATATTCATATATATTTTACTCAATTATTAGATTATTTCATTAATGAGAGTGAGATTATATATACAAAAAACATTAATAATTGCGACATATGCAATAATAATAAATATAATAATTAATAATATAATTAATAATTTATAAATTAATAATAATATAATAATATTTAAATATAATTATAAATATAATAATTAATTAAATAATTAATAATATAAATAAATCCTCTTGATGCATGAATAATAAATTGTTAGATTTTTATATATTTAAAAAAAAACTAACAATTTAAATTAATTATAAATTCTCAATTCACTATTTTCAATATATCCGGTAACTAATAGAGAAGTTACAATTTAATCATTTAATAAACAGAGTAATATACTACATATATATATATATATAGTTTATTTTATATAATTATTACCATTTCAATATATATATATATTTTAAATAGTATTGATATATTGAGACCAATAAAGAATATAAAAGAGATAGTAAAAGATATAGCATTATGAAATACATTATGCTAATATTAATTTCATTAACTCGTAAATGATGGTTACTTTCTAACATCGTTTAGTTGAACTCAAACACTATCATGTATATCACTAACCTCATTATTGAATTCTTATTGTGAAGAACATAAATAAATATATAAATTACATCCATAATGTTGACTTAATATTTTTTCTATAAATATTATTTGACTTAGGATGATATGAAAATATATTTTTAAGCTCTATATAAACAAATAACAATTTAATTGATATTGACTCATCATTTCCCTTTATATTACTAATAGTTAATATTAATATATATGTATTATTAATAAAACTTATAGTATATATATATATATATATATATAATAATAATTATGAGCATTAAACTAATTTAAATTATAATGATAATATAAGTGTACTCACTACATGTAACTTGATCATAAAACGTGAAATCAATTCGACCTATAGACAGAGCTAAGTTCGAAACAAATAATGATAGATCAACGGTCTAAAAAAAACATATACTGTTGAGTGAGTGTGTGCAGTAGCTCGCACACTACTGAATTATATCTTTTAGGATCAATTTGTTCACTCTCATAGTGATATATATCGAGAGTTTCATAATTATAATTCTATCAAGTAAATATATAGCTGATGCAATTAATAATAATTAATAATAATAATAATAATAACTAATATTCTATTGTGTGCTTTAGATCACCTATATTATAATATGATAGTGATAATTGAACTCTGAGGATGAATATAATAAGTGACAATGGATAGTAAATATGAATGAGCTAAAATTTTAGACTCAGAGACAATTGAATTTCACTATAGAAATATGATTATAGACATATAAAATAAAGTTATTCACCCATTGAGAGTGAACTTTTTTATTTTAATTTTTCAGGTCGATATAATTATAATTAAATATATATAACAATTTCATATAAAAAGAATGCTCAGATCGACCTAGTTATTGAAAATAATAAAATATTATGTCGGCTTTATCGTCAATAGACTATCAATAAATTAAATATATAATTAGATATTAAGCCTCTTCACATTATTTATTACATATTATATTTAATCATTTATTTACAACTTACACCCTTTCAAATACTATACAATTCTCTCACATTTAGTTAGTAATAGCAAATCACAATAATAGGCTAGGCTACATTAGTAAACTTCCATGCAAACTTTATAAATCAAAATGAATTATATATACATTCATAATAGATAAATATATAGATTATCTATTTTAAACATAAGATTAGTGATTATATTACTACAGTATACCTTATATATTAGATAAGTGTTCCTTTAGCAAATATGTATTTTTTGCGGTTTATAACCTCTAATTAAATGTTAGTAGAGTTTTATGTGCCTTATTTTATAACATGTCACATATATACTCACTAAGAATATTTATCATATATATATATATACTATTGCGGACTAAGTTAGATTAATTAATAAAATAATTTTATTTTTAATACTTAAATGTAACTAAACCTAGTTCAACAGACATTAAATCTTCCCAATGTAATAGAATATAAATCCTATATTGTTCACGTATATATGATGTACTATATTATATTATTATAGGTGTGCAGTGAGAGCAGTCTAGAATTTTTATATATAAGTGATAAATTTATTATATATATAATATTATAATCATCTGGATATACTTTCTCCGATACTATATGTGAGATTCTCTCTCCGCCTCACTGCTACCTAGTAGACACTACTCTACAGTGAGCTATTATATATAGACGTATAATTGAGTATATAAGTCGCTGAGGCTCATGGTGTTTTTCTATTGATGAGTATACTGAGCTCAATAAATAATTTTATTTAAATTCATATATAATCTAGAGCGGTGAGGTTTTACTAGTAATCATTCTCCTTGAGCATATATCTATATACTACAGAAAATAATTTATTATACTCACTGGAGTAACTACTTACGCTCACTTTGTTTGAGTACGGGTGCTTATCATTCCACTTAGCTCATACTATTATATCGGTGATAAGTAGTATTTTATATATAAATGTTTAAAAAATCACAATTATAAATAAATATATAAATATACATACATCTACAACACACACACACATACTCATACACATACACATACTATATATATAAGTATTATATATATATTATATTATACATATATATTATATTATTATATATAATATTATTATATTATACTGTATATTATATAATATATATATTAAATATACTATATATATATATATATATTATATATATATTAATAAAATTTATATATAATTAATATATAATATTTTTTATATATATATATTATATGTAAATATATATATATATTAATAGTATTATATAATCAGAGGTGCAACCCGCCTCATTTAGGGTAGTGTCCGTATAGGCGTCACACTCTCATGCCAGCCTATCTCAGTGACTGAATGAAAGTAGATGCCACCTGGCCTCCGCACTTATTCAGGTACCATATGAGTCAAACGCGCCGCGTCTATTGCGGCAAGCTCCGCTCGCATGTGTGTGCTCCTGCTAATTTAGATGTGCTCTGAGATACTCACAAAAGATTAGTCTCTCAATCAACTAGAGTTATTACTTAAATAGTTGTGATATATTCTCCTTACAAAATAAAATGTGTATTTTAGTGAATTATTATTTATGAGAGAGAATACAATTAGATATGAACCTCACTTACTGAAGATTTTCCACTTCCTACCTCAATGTCATGATACTTCAATAAGGGACAATAAAGTAATTATTCAGCTATCGATACCTTCAAAACAGTGTATCTCAGCCTTCATCATAAATTCATTTATATGTTCTGATTCTCTCTTTGCCTCCGTGATAACTATTCTATCTCCTATCAATACTGATATATATTCGCTTACATGTCACAGAAACTAGGTGAGATGATTGAGTTGATCTTATGTTTTTGAACTCTCAAGTGTTCTCGCTACAAAGTGTATATGTCTCATTATAGCTGAAAGAGAATGTTGTCCTTGCGTGAGAGATGCTGGTGTTAGTTTACACTTATCACCTATGACGATCTCATGCTAATTTTAAGGTCCTCACCTAATTATTCATTGCTCATCTTCACACCTTCTGGAAATATCTCTCGTATCTCACAAGCTCCTGTCCACCAATAAGATAAGGGTCTGTTTCGTCCAATGATTTTCACTGTAAAATCTGCACGGACAGCCTCGACTTCCTGCAGTTGGTCGTGCTTAATATGACTAAACGTATATACAGGGATCGAAGCCGGCAGGCCCCGATATATATAATTATATATTAATAATTATATATAGTATATATAATATATATAATATTATTATATATATATATCATATATATATATATATTATATATATACTATATTATATATATATAGTATATATTATATATATATATATATATATATAATAGATAATACTATCTATTAATTAGAGTTATTAATTAGATACATATATAATTATTATACTAGTATATAGTTACTTATGTTAATAATATTATAAAATATTGTATTTATTTATTTCATGTGTATAATTTGATACAATCATGATGCCATCGTTAAATCCGTGTAGCAAAATTCTTTTCTTAAAAGATTTGAGTATAGAGTTTATGTACAGCAACTTCAATGCGATCTCTTCTATAATTGAGTGACCCGTATAATAGCTAAAGACCCTGCTTCAGCGAACGTGAGTCGGAATTGTCTATTGCCACACGTTAAGGCGTGAGTTCGTCAATCCTCACGTTACGTGCAGGCGTTTATCTCAATGGAATGAAGCTAATACTGAATTTATGTTGGGATTTGTTAATAGTGAACTTATATTCTGATTGTATGTGTTGGACTTATTATGTCTTAAGTGATTAGTGTAGTGTGTATCATTGGAGAATTCATATATGTAGATTAAACTAACTTATGCCATAGTAACGTATAACTTGATCAATATATAGTTAATATAATATTATAATATAATAAAAATCTCCTACTAACGACAATTTTTATTTGTGTCCGTATTTCATAGGTAATTGGATATCCGAACATAAGATACTCTAGAACCCATTTACTGAGAGGGAATCCTGTTCTTAAGGCTCAAGGTCAAAAAACTCTCAGCATACTATACCATACTGAATCCAACTGATGATACTTATTGCTCTATATATATAATATATAAGTTGAGAATAATAAGAGTTGTGTGTAGCTACTTTCTTATAAGTAATATACATAATGTGTGTTCACATGATAGATGGACTAATATAATACTATTAATATAGGCGCGATACTATAAAGCTTAGTATATATATAATATTATATAATATAGATTATACAGTAGTTAGTAGCTAATATATATACTCGTGTGATTAATATATGTATTGAGAAGAATTTAATATATAGGTATATTAAAATATAATATATATATGTATGTATAATCAGTTCTGTGTAAAACCAATAAAAAATATTTAATATATAATCACTTATACTAATAATATATACTCTCATATATAATTACTATTAATTAGAATGAGGTAATTATATATATAGTAATATTAATGTATGATATACTGATTAGTATATAGTGTTATATTTGTAGAATGAATAAGTGATATATATATTTGAGATAATATTACATCAGATTATTTAAGAATAGTGACCTAGTTTAGTAAATTGAGTAAGTCAACTCAATCAATATATCGATAATTAAAGTTATAATGAGGTAATTAGCCATTCGTCTATAAAAATAAAAATTTAAATGTTTTTATTGGTTATATAATGATACCTTAGAGATGCACGTGTTGAGATTATTTTTGTCGGAAGCGAATTTTTTTTAATTAGTATTAAAAAAACAAATTCTTAGACAAGAAGATATTAATATTAGTAGGTAACTTTGAAATAATTTATATTTCGTTTAAGTATTATAGAGCCAATATGAATTGTTAAGCGTGTATAAACAGTAATTGGTATATTTATAGTGTGTATTTTTTATAAAGGTGCGGAACAAAAGAGCGGAAAACCTTTTTTGGAATCGCTCTCGCCTCTCGCAGAGTGGCAAGTTCCGCATAATCTCTGGCCTGGGACGCGCACTCGCCAGCAGCATACGTCGTAGTCAACCTATTCATAGAGTAGGATCGCTCTCGCGGAGAAAGAATTATGGAATAGAGATCAGCATATATAAGAAGCGGGAAGTGACCCACCTGTCTGTCCCTGAATATATAGATAGGTGATGGAGGAAAATGCGAGTATATATTAAAGAAGAGGCTCAGACTATATACGAAAGAAAGTATTCAATATAAGTTATATTAAGTATATACTATACTAATATATATATATATAAAAATATAATTAATGAGTTATGATATGCTAATTATAACTATGTTAGGTATATATCAGTATATTATATATAGTAGTATACGGTTTTATGTGTGATTACTATGATTTAATATATACTATATTATATAAATATATATACGTATAGTAAATAATAATATAATATATAGTATATAATATATAGTATCTATCTCTTCTAACAAATGAATTATTTAGTTCAAACTTTCTCTAATGTTCCTTTACAACCAAAGAAAAAATTAATAAATATTTTTCTCCGGCCTCTCCGGCTCCGGCTCCGAGCATATGGTTCTTGGCACTACTGTACTGTTTGAGAATTGTTCAGTACTTTCTTGCAAATCCAACGTTTCACGTGTACGAATGGACAAAATAGGTTTTTTAGAAAAAGAATTTTATGCACGCAGATACATCCAGCTTCCACTGTTCAAAGATCCCGCTATATGAGCGTTCAACCGTTGCACACCCCGGATCCGACTAATGCTTCTGGCACTATTTAGATAATAGTTGCTTCCAAGTTACAGTAGACTGATAATAATTTCATTTTCTACCAAAAAAAATTTATTGGAACAAAATTGATTGTATACCCAGAATCCGGCTCCGTTTTCGACTCCGGATCTGGATCCAACTATAAGGTTTCTGCACTATATGAATATTGTTCAGCACAGCACATCTTCCGGCAATAAATTTTTCACAAAAAAATATTGCTGTGAAAAAAATTTATTACCAGATTCTGGCTCCGCCCAGCTCCGGCTCTCCCGGCTCCAGCTCCGGTCTCGGCTCGGCCCAGCGATCGACTAAGTTTCTGCACTATTTCAAAATTGTCAGCAGTTCTTCTGGCAATAAATTTTTTATCTAAAAAAATTTATTTTTTGAAAAAAATTATACCCTAGATCTGGCTCCGAATCTGATCGCTCCGAATCCGGATCTGACTAAGGTTTCTAGCACTTACTTTGAAAATTTGCTTGTGAAGGTTTTCTTTAAATTTTTCCACCAAAAAAATATTTTTTTTTGAAAGAGAAATTCTCATCACGCTATGTGCTCAAGCTCCTGGCTTACGACTCCGGCTCGTGCTACCGAACGTTTATCTCTCGGCTCTCCGAAATCTAACAAAGTTTATGTGTACGATATTTTGCTAAAAGTGTGACTTTTAGGCAGCGTACTTTCGTGAGCGTTAATAAATTTTTAATTTAATATAACATAACTCACTCACATTACACTAATAAATTATACTTAATAAAACTCATCAAGAGCGTGTGGTGTGACTACCACGCTTCTGCTACTCACGCGCAGCATCTTTCAAACTGCTCGCTTCTCTGTGGCGCATTCGATCTCAATTTATTCGAGAAAATTGCAATATGCTCGTTCGTAAATTTTTAATCTCTAAAAAATTATTCTCTTTATACAGAATTCGGCTCGCTCGTATCTGACTGCCAGACTTAACGGTTTTTGCATCTTGTTTCGCGCAGTGGTGTCTGTCTCGCAATAACAATTTTGCTACCGCAGAAAGAGTTTCGAAAAAAGAAAATACATACTATGCACCGGCTCTCACTCTGCTTACCGCACTCGAGGATGCTCGGATCTTATGCGTGAGAGGAGTATACAAGAAGATACGTATAGTTGAAATTGGTTTCAACGAACGATGATAAATTATACATATTATATATATATAAGCCTATATATATATATAATATATGATAATATATATATACTATATATATAATATATATACTATATACTATAAGTAATATATATATTATACAAGTTATACCTATATATTAGATATATAATTATAGATATATGAGAGAGAGGAGAGATGAGGAGATGGAGGAGGAGAGAGAAGAGAGGAGAGAGAGAGTAGGAGGAGGAGGAGGAGAGAGGGAGAGAGGAGAAGAGGGAGAGAGAGAGATGAGAAAATTTTCATCTAAAAACTTTTTTTAAAAAAAAAATTGTAAAATCAGAATCCTGGCTCCAATCCGGCCGATCCAATCCAAAAGTAAGCGTTTCTGCACTGTTGGAATTGTTCAGAACGTCTTCTGCATTAAATATTTTTCACCTTAAAAAAATATTTTTGAAAAAATTTAATACTCCGACTTTTACGCGCTCCGGCTCCGGCTCCGGATCCGACTAGATTTCGCACTATTTGAAAATTGTTCAGCATATCTGCCAATAAATTTTTCATTAAAATTTGCATCTAAAACGATATTGTTCGAAAAAAAAATCATACTCCGGCTCCGCTCCGGCTCCGGCTCCGACTCCAGAGAGCTCTGACCCCGGATCCGGATCCCATTAAGGATTCTGCACTATTTGAAATTTGTTCAGCACGTCTTCTGCCAATAAATTTTTCATCTAAAAAAAATTATTTCGTGAAAAAAAAATATATAGCCCAGGAATACGAGTACGACTCTGGCTTCAGCTTCGCTCCGGCTCCGGTTCCTGTTCCAGTTCCGGCTCCGGCTCCACGGCTCCGAGTTCTGGCTCAGGCTCCGGAGCTTCATTTATTTGATGAGTAAATCCAAGAAAGAATGGGTTAGAGGTTAGAGAATATAAAAAAAAATTAAATAAAAAATAGATCTTTCTATAATTATTAATTAAAACATTTTTTTTATCCTGAACCTGAAATTGCAATTTTGACTGGAATTTAAATTTTTTAGTTCGCCATCTCTCTAGATAAATTGCTTTATCTAAAAATGCACTTAGAAGGTTTTAAAAAATAATTACACCATGATGTTCAGGAGGAATTTTTCTACTAATTTAGATAATAAAAAAAATATGTGAAAATTTTGATTTTGCTTTCAAAAAGCAAAATCAAAATTTTCACATTTTTTTTTAACTAAAGTTATGAAGGCTCCTTTTATTAATGGTCCTACGATATTCAGCTGTGTGTAGAGGTCTTGTGGGTATCGTCTTGAATCTCGAGAGATTAGATTAATGTATTTGTATGAGAGAGACACGATGCGTAGGTTAAGAACTTGGGTTAGAGAGCGAAAATTTGAAGACAAAGTCTATATAGAGTATAGATAAATATATATATTATATATATATATATTATATATATATATATATATATATAAATATATACGTATATATATAATATAGTGATATTATATATATATATATATATATTATAAAGAGATGTAATTATATGTTATAGTAATATGAGTATTACACGATTAGATGGAAATAGTATTATGAGATGATAATTAGATATGACCTACAGATAAGGTCACGAATTTTCACAAATTGTGCATATATAAGATATTAAAAATTTAAGGGTTTCGCATTCAATCCTGACCGTGTCACAGAAGAAGACACTAGCTACTAGACACTTAAATGAGCAGACGAGTAATATTTTAATAAGAGAGTGATAAAGAATTGCATTCTTTAGAGAGATTGAGTTAATAATGTATGATTTCACAAGAAGATATGAGACATAAGAGAAATGGAAGCAAAAAAAAGGAAGAGATACAACATACAAAAAAAAAAAAAAAAAAAAAAAGATATTTTAAAGTGCTTTAATAGGATTAATGTGAAATTCCGAATCATAAGTTCATATATAGAAATATATGTAATATATATTATATATGATATAGATATATTATATAATATATTATATGAGATAGATATATATATATATATATAGCTATAGATAGATATATATATCAATATATATGAATATGAATAGTATGATATATATAAATATACTATAGTAGATAGTGAAGTATATATATATATCGCTGGATGTTAATTTTTTTAATTTCCGAAAAGAGGCTGACACAATTTGCTGCATGTTTTAGTATCCTTTGGAAGTCCTCATCATTAAATACCGACGAGATATTTTAACTACAATAAGTGGATGGTATTACTGATAAACATATAATATAACTAAAAATATGGGAAATATAATAATAATATGAGATAATAGATAATAAATAATAAATAATAATAATAGAATAATAATAATAATAATAATAATAATGAATAAAATAATAATAATTAATAATAATAATATAATAAATAATAATAATAATAATGAATAATAATAAAGTAATAACAAGAATAACAATAAATAAGTAATAAAAATAATAAAATAATAAAATAATAAAAATAAAAATATCGAAAAAATATTAAAATAATAATAATAATGATAAAGAGTAATAATGAATAATAATAATAATGAAATAATTATAATAATAATAATAATAATAATAAGTAAATAGATAAGTGAATTAGAAAACATAACGAGAATAACAAAACAAGTACAAATGAACAATAACAATAACAAGTAAACACGCAACAATAATAAATATAACAATAACAATAATAATCATAATCATAATCATAATCATAATCATAAATCATAATAATAATGAATAACATAATAAATAATCATAATAAAAATAATAAAAATAATAAAAATAATAAAAATAATAAAAATATCAAAAATATTAAAATAATAATAATATTAAAATAATAATAATATTAAAATAATAATATTAAAATAATAATAATAATAATAATAATAATATTAAAATAATAATAATAATAAAAATAATAATAATAATAATAATAATAATAATAATAATAATAATAATAATAATAATAATAATAATAATAATAATAATAATAATAATGTCCTGTACATAGTAACAATGATAAAGATTTTTGGATTAAATTTGTAGTTTTATACAACTCACTTTAGTGATTTTATACTGTACTAAAAAAGTAATTTTTATTCCTCAAAATTATAATTATAAATTACGTAATCTTTCTTAATTATTTTAACTGGTTCTCTATAACATCCTTTGTTATAACATCCTTTTTGAATTAGAGCTTACTGATATATTAAAATTGAATGATGCTCCATTGGAAAAATTATTACTTTTATAATATTACATAACTAACTTAGAAACCATAAATTTAACACCAATGTCATTGTTAATAAAATTGAAAGTGCGATTTAAACATATAGGAAAATCTGAAAGTAATACATTTACTATTGTTTTATATTTTTTGTGTCTAAAGATGTTAATCAATTCCGGTCAGCATCCCGAAAGACACATACATGTAACTAAAAAACTATACCACATCACACGAAAATAATTGACATGTATTGCCAAACTTAGATTAAAATGCTTAAGATTAAACTGTCTCATGTAATCTAACGCCCATCAAATTTCAATTCATCTATGACCCTATAAGTATATGTGATTTAACCTTATTGGTTTGCTTTTAAGTCAAATTTAAGATTATCTCAAAATGGTTGTTTTACCTTCCCTAGACATCAGCACACCCATTACCCCTTACCAAGGGAACGGAAAAATTTATTAATCTTCCATAGGGAATGCTAAATGAATCAAGGAATCGGGAGCAATAGATATATGATATATTAGATATGTATATTTTATATATATATATAGATATATATAGTAAGTAATATATTACTATAATATATATATATAGTATAAGAGTAAGGTAAAAGAGAGAGATAGAGATGAGAGAGAGAGAGAGAGAG
>JABUQX010069057.1:0-21597 GCA_015478945.1 Trachelipus rathkii
CTATCCCCAGATTGGGGGTGAGGTGCGTAGCATACACCGTAACAGAAAAGTAGTAGAAGAACATGACGCAGGTCGAAAAGAAAGCAACCCCACCTCTACCGTCCCCCCGAAGTTACAACTCGTCGCAGTCGGAAAAATCTACCCTGAGGTTTCAGGAGACTGCGACGGACTCTCACTGTGGTATCTCGTCATTGTGGGGTTCTTCCCCTGGGCAAACCCCACAACCATACCCCTTCACAAAACCCCGCCATTCCCGTTATGCACCCTTCTTCTCGCCTCTGAAAAACTCGCATTCTATTACTGACTCAATACAGGTTTTCTGCGGGTCTCCCAGCCGGTCGATTCCCAGTACACTCACCACTATACATCTGCTTAACCAGCCAACTATCACCCATCCTTTCCATATGATCAAACCATCTCAGTGTACCCTCGTTTATTCTCTCATTTACAACTTTCTTCACCCCACACAATCCCCTAATGCGTTCATTCTTCATTTTATTAATTCTTCTCAATCCTAACACGTCCATAAGATTGTCCATTTAAACACTTTCAAAATTAAATCAATACCCCTTATTCCACACCATAGTTTCACTACTATACATTAACACAGGTAACAACATACCCTCATGCAAAACCCTAGCGCACTCAAGACTTAGTCCTTTCACATCCACAAAGGATTTATTTGCACCAGCCCCCTTTTTTGCCATTTACAACTTTCCTACTACATTCTAAATCATCCGTTCCCTTTTCATCCAATATTTATGGTAAATATTAAAACTCTTATACTTGTTCCAGTAGCTCACCATCTAACATGACCTCAAACCGCGGACTCTCCTCACTTACTACCATAACCTTACTCTTGTCTACATTTACTTTCAACACCCCCATCCTTTTACATACTCTGCCAAACCTCTCTACCTGTCTTCTCAAACTCTCTTCAGATTCACCTCAACAAAACCAAATCATCCGCATACAACTAGCAGGGTACCCTCCATTCTCTTCCATTCACCATCATTCTAATACCTTTCCGTGCTACCCCCACCAAATTCTTTCATAACCCCATCCATATACAAATTAAATAACCAGGGAGACATAATACATCCCCCTGCCTCACTCTTGTATTAATATTAAACCAATTACCTTTAACCCCATTTATTCTTATACACTCCTCCCTATCGTCATACATACTTTTGATTCCATTCAAAAGCCTGCTACGAACACCATAAATTACTAACACCTGCCACATTGCTTCCCTATTAATCCTCTCATACGCCTGTTTCAAATCCATAAAACCTAAATACAATTTATTCTTTTCTCTCAATTTTCTCAATCATTTGTGCCAATGTAAAAATTTGATCCACACATCCTTTACCACTTCTAAATGCACCCCGTTCTTCATCAATCAGTCCCTCAGTCACTCGACGTACTCTTTTAACCTAAATAACAGCATATATCTTCCCTACAACACTCAATAAACTATTCCCTCATAGTTCCTACAGTTCCCCTTATCCCCATATAAGGGTACCATTACTGCTCTCTCCAATCTCTCGGAACTATAGCCTCCATAAGCACTTTGTTACAACCTCCAAATCCATTCAATCGCCATCTCGCCTCCATTCTTGATCATTTCACCAGTATTTCCATCTATGCCTGCAGATTTACCACTCTTCAACTTTCTCACCCTACATCAAACCCACACACATTCACTATCACCTCTTCATTACTGCCAATGTTATAAAAATTTTCGAAGTGTTCCCTCCACACTCTTCTCACATCCATTTCATCAGTTACGAAAACAACTCCCAATTCATTATTCTATGCAGATTCATCTTACTCTTTCTTAACCTTTGGCGCTTTCTTCCAGAAGTGTTTCCTATTCCCTGGTAAATCCCCATTCATCCTTCTTCTAAACTTTTTATTTACCTTATTTTTCCTCCTACGTATGCAACTTTTAGTCTACCTTTTTCCTCTTTATATAATTCCAAACATCTTTCTTTTGAGACCTCATCATTTGCTTTTAGCACATTCAACCAAGCCTCTTTTTTACTTTTACCTGCTTGCATCACCTCTTCATTCCACCATTCATAGTTGAGATTCTTATTCCTTCTTTTCCACATCCACATACTTCTCTTGCACTGCTATCCAATGCTTCCTTCATTTGTTTCCAGATTTGTTCAGTTTCATCTTGTTCACATTCAACTGATTTATTTGCAAGCGCTCTTAAATGCTTTTCCTTATTACCTTGTTCACTTAACTTCTCACTCTTAATTAATTAATTAATTAATTAATTATTATTATTATTATTATTATTATTATTATTATTATTATTATTATTATTATTATTATTGGACATAATCTAGAAGAATTGTTACATCTTTATGTACTTATCACGTGGTGTAGAATAGATTTATTTTTTGACTTTCTCAAAGATCGATGCACAATCCTTAATTACTAACAAAACCAGGCAATTTGGTTGACTGTTGGAATTCTCCTTTGCAGAAGTGTGAAATTCTTAGAAACTGAAGCTTATAATGTCATTAACAAAAAAAAAAAGGTCTAAATATGTAGTGAGAGTGCAAAATTGTACACATATGGTCTTCTAACGAGATTTTTATATAAAGTAGTGGTATACCTATGATTTTTTTTCTCTTCTAATGATTTATCTTACATAAATTAATTGGAAGAGTTCTCTAAAGACTTAACTTTGTCTCAAATAATTAAGATAGTTGTTGTTACCCATTAACTTATAATTTCAAATGAAGTAATATTTATTTACTTTGATTACAGTTTAATAAGCACATCCAGAAAGAAATGCAATGCCTATAATACTTCAACAGAAGTTTTTAGAGAGAATTTATCTTTCTCAAACACTTGCCTGTAATGTCCGTGTGACAGGTAGTGTTTAATAAGAGTGGATTCATTGGTTGTGCTTTTAAATGTAATAAATTTCATCTCAAATGAAATTCTGATCTTATAGTACTGTATTTATGATATGACTATATGCAATAAACAGTTTTCTTATATTTAAATCGAAGACACGCCAAGTTTATTTAACTAACAATTTCACGTATCTTTGTCAATGACAACAGGAAAAAAGGTTTATGAACTCAATTCATATTTTTATTACCGAGT
The DNA here is from genome assembly GCA_015478945.1 of Trachelipus rathkii. NCBI lineage: Eukaryota > Metazoa > Arthropoda > Malacostraca > Isopoda > Trachelipodidae > Trachelipus > Trachelipus rathkii. Next base: position 3,133 of record JABUQX010069057.1, read on the forward strand.
TGAGTGTGAGATAAATGTATTTAATTTGGATTCCAGCACATGTCTTTGAAATAACACTGAATGATGAAATATATATATACTGCGTCAAACGATTCTATTATGTTTACCTGCTTCTTTAAAGCTTTCAAACAATGGAATTAATAATAATAAAGAGATTACAACTTATGTCTAGACAATTCGAGTCGGCTTAGAGGTCTTTTATCATTTTTTTTATTTTTTTATACACTTAACACCACCACTCACGGGCAAAGCCCTAATCTAAGAGGAGGTGTGTTCAATTTTTGTCAGAGCAAGAAGTTTCATCTCTGATTTAAAATTAGCCTAGTATATATGAACATGGTAGACGAGAATAAAGTCAATTGGCGAGACTTAAGACTTCGTTGTCCTACATTTGCAATGATTCGACTTTTCAAGGAAGCTCAAATAAAATTCTCTAAATCTTCAACAAAACTTAATTTAAAAATATATTATTGGTTGTCCTATTTTTGGTAATCAGATAAATATTACAGTAAATTTGTTTTAAAAATTCTTTTCTTTTTTAATTTATAAAATAATAATGTTTAAACCTTTTCTGAAAATTAAATTTTTTTATTTTATTAGAAAATTACTTTAGTTGATGTCCGTTCATAATATACACCCAAATCTCACTTGTATGTGTAGGAAAATAAGATTATTCCACCATTCGGTTAGTTGCACAAACCAATGCCACTTCAGTCATCCGCAAGTTAAATTTATACAAGCATGCAAATAAATTGCAAAAAATTGGAATTTAAAAAAAAGGTTGTAAAAATATTTGAGGTACATTTCTTACTTATATATTACTGGATTCGTCTATATTTGGCCGAGTCTCCGGGTTCAAATCTCGAACTCAATACATTACTATAATTAAGTTAAAAAATCAGTTGCGGTCAAAAATATTCATCAAGTTATAATTTGTATTATTATTATTATTATTATTATTATTATTATTATTATTATTATTATTATTATTATTATTATTATTATTATTATTATTATTATTATTATTATATAAATTTGTTGTTGTTATTTTAACAGGACCTAAAGCCTAGCAATATAGTTGTAAAGTCAGATTGTACGCTCAAAATCTTGGATTTTGGTTTGGCACGGACCGCAGGCACCACTTTTATGATGACTCCGTATGTAGTGACACGATACTATAGGGCACCAGAGGTTAGTACTAACAAACAATCTTTAGATGTATATATATAGAAACGATGATAATGGGGATAATTGATAATGATAAGAATTATTACTGAAAGTCTGTAATGATATGTGGGAAAGTTATTAGTAAATTTCATTACTTTTAAACTTTAATTAAAAAATCGTAAAAGAACTTTTTGAAATAAATTATGTTTCAGTAAGTGAATGATATATATATATATATATATATATATATATATATATATATAAAAGTATATATATATATATATATATATATATATATATATATATATATATATATATATATATATATATATATATATTATATATATATATATATATATATATATATATATATATATTACACAAAGAAACTGATTAATTAAATTACTTTCCACCAATGCTTGATCTCTTTTATAAAGGCCAATGATTTCCATAGAAAGCTGTTGCAGTATTCTCGATCTCGACCCAAATTCTTTAATGAAAAAAAAAAAAAAATTGACGTTTAAAATACGTTAAATTGAATTGTTGAACGTGAAGATTTCTTAAACTAAATAACTTAAAACTAAGAGCGACAATTGCATAGTTAGAAACTTTCATTTCATTTATGACCCCAGACTTAACAACTATGCTCGTTCTTAAATTTAGTCCAGTAGTAAAGTTTGGAAGAGACTCCATGCTGCCCTCTGACCTCACTGTGTCTCTCTGATTTTTTGGTATTTCTTCTTCTTCTCCCATTTCACTCCAATCCTTGTCTTAATGTACTCGACTTCTTTTTTAGCATTTCTTTACTTATAACACACCTCTGATCTGGCTTTCTTTTTTTTTCCTCTTCTTCTTTTTTTTCATTCTTTTCTTTCCTTTTCTTTTTTTTTTTTTCTTTTTTTTTTCTTCCTTTTTTTTTTTCCTTTTTTTTTCCTTTTTCTTTTTCTTTTCTTTTTCCTTTTTTTCTTTTTCCTTTTCCTTTTTTTCTTTTTATTTTTTTTCCTTTCTTTTTTTATCTTTTTTTCTTTTTTTATTCTTTTTTTTCCTTTTTCTTTTATTTTCTTTTTCCTTTTTCTTTTTCTTTCGTTTTTTTTTGCTTCTTATGCCCTCCAATGGTTTTTCTCTTTTGTCTAATGTTGTTATAAATTTTAACCTTTTTTCCTTTGTTTGGTTGTGTTAGCTCTATATTAAATTAACCTCCCCCAGTTAGGTCCTTACTTTTTGTCTGCGGGGACCCTTGGAGAAAAGATACCACTGGCTGCTAAGGCTACCGTGGATGTTGAATGCTTTATTTCACAAATGTGCTTCTTTACAACTGAGTGAGGCGAAACTAAACATAAAGAGAGAGTAGATCACAACATTCTCTCTCCCCGACCGGTCTCAAACCCGGTCCTCTAACTTGCTAGGCGAGTAGTGCTGCTCTCCACCTCTCAGTCACGGAGCCACTTGTGGACTTTATAAATCCTCAATCCTCTCAAACGTTTCGGAATCATCTTTTCACCTGTTAAAATTTTCATCTTACACTTCTCCTAATTAGATAATTTTATTTTATTTTTTTTGTTTTTGTTGTTGTTAACTCCGGTTCTGGTTCCAGTTTGACTTCAACTCTGCTGAGCCCCTTTCTTCATTTTATAATAAAATAATAATTTTTTGCCTCGCCACCCCCCAAAAAAAATTTGCCCCTGGAGGCCCTGGTGCCACAACCCTGTTTCCAAATACATTCATTTATCCCATTCCATTAAAACACTTATCTAGACCTTTTTCCTACAATTTTTTTTTTGTCCAGTAAATCAGCTCTTCGTGTGAATAATAATAATAATAATAATAATAATAATAATAATAATAATAATAATAATAATAATAATAATAATAATAATAATAATAATAATAATAATAATAATAATAATAATAATAATAATAAGCCAATAGAAGGAAGTTTGCCATGTTTTTCTGTTATAGGTGATATTGGGAATGGGATATACAGACAATGTGGACATCTGGTCTGTGGGTTGCATCATGGGTGAAATGATAAGAGGCGGGGTTCTGTTCCCCGGAACTGATCATATTGACCAGTGGAACAAAATTATTGGTACGTACTCATATATATATATATATATATATATATATATATATATATATATATATATATATATATATATATATATATATATATATATATATATATATATATATATATATATATATATATATTATATATATATATATATATATATATATATATATATATATATATATTAGCCATTTTCTCATGTAGAAGTATTTTATTAAATACGCTTTTAGAGAGGCATTGTTACGTTAAATAAAAAACTATTCGAAGGAAAATTTAAACTTTTATAACAACTTACATTATCAACTTTTGTATATGAAGTTGGTCTGGAGTTTTACAAATAGCAAAAGAATAATTTTTTTAAAAATATTTGTTTATATATTGTATTCGTAAACTAAAAATTGAAATAATAATAAAAAAACTTTCAAAAAGGTTACTCTCTCCTCCGTGTTTAGTCTCGGAGGAAAGTCAATTTATTCCCAAAATTCAATAATTTCATTAATTTTTCTTCGGTTCCTCACATCCATAAATATAATAGCACCTAACGTTATACTTCAGAATATACTCCGGTCAATTTTTTTTTTTTTTTTTTTAACTGAATAATTTAACAGACAAAGACATGGCATTGCCCAAATCTCCGCGCCTGGTAACAAAGACAAAAACTTAAATTTAGTAGAAGTCATTGAATTTTATATCATTTTGTCAATTGTTTTTTTTTTCTTTTTTCCTTCAGAGCAATTGGGAACCCCGACGGTAGAGTTCATGCAGCGCCTGCAGCCGACCGTTAGGAATTACGTTGAAAACCGTCCCCGGTATCCCGGTTACTCCTTCGAGCGGCTGTTTCCGGACGTGCTTTTCCCATCGGAATCTTCGGACCACAACCGACTCAAAGGTGAGGGAGCCGCGGCCGCGTCACGCGAGCCCTATTGGCGTCGACCGTCCTACTATTTTTGGGTCAAAGGTGCGTGACTGGTGTTCAAGGTCAGGTCAGATGTCTGGAGGTCAGATGTTCTTGCGTTGTATTTGCCCTTTTTATTTTTTTTTTAAACGGGTGCTCTTTCGAATGCGTTGGATTGCAACTGTTATCTAACATGTTTCCTCCTGTGTGTCAAGACGTTGCCTCAAATCCTCTCCACTACTATATCGCCATCATTTGGAAGTTTTGTTTTGTATTCAGGTGAAAACTAATAATTTTTGTGTGGTGTGGTGTTGTACTCGAAGGAAACCTTTTTCGTAAACCTTAAAATTATTTTTTTTTTATTATTTTTTATTAACATTTAGGAGAAGTTGTAGAACTAATAATTGTAACCCCATTTGTGTGCCTTGTATTTTAAAAGAGTTTTTGCTACTTTTTGTGCACCATTAGGACTTAAAGCTGGATACGTAATCTATCGCTTACTATGTTTCATTCCAACACTTGCAGTTAATTGAAAATTACAGGAAAAGTAGTAAGAAGTAAAGTAAAGTAAAAATGTGATTATACTGACTGTGTTAATTGTGTTAAAGAAATCAATTACTAGGAGAGTAGGTAACGGTGAAAAAAAGGTGGAAGTGCCGAGTGGAATGTGAAAAATATCGACAATTAAAACGAAGTGAATTGTGAAGAAAGCAAATGTAATTTTAATGTATATAATATGTTTTAAGGTTTCTCAAATCAAATGGAGAATTAGATGGTAACCTAAGGGCCTTTTTGACCAAGTAAATCCGAATTGACTCAAGACGATCTGAATCAACATAAATCTTGCTGACGAAGTTTCGGTTCTTTCTCCTGTAACCAATTTAGTAAGATCCTTTTCCCGCTATTCACACACAGTAAAATTTGAATCGATCCGCTTCAACCAAGTCATATTATAGGAAAAAGATCTATACTACGTTCCGATTGATTTGGATTTGCTTCAGATTGATTTGGATTCACTTCAATTGATTTGGATTCGCCTTGTGTGATTTGCCTAGCCTTCAATATCTGGTTTTTATTCTTGGACCCTATTGGAGATTTTAGCATATTTTTGGACGGTCAAGAGAGTGAAAGACTGAGTGAATTAGTTTATGGCTTAAAAGAGTGACTAGATGTCAAGGAAATAGACAGTTAATATATTTCCCTAAGAAAGACACCAAACAGAGGCAAAACTAAGAATGCCGAGGCCTTTCCCTCAAGAACGAATGCGGAGCCTCTCCGTCGTCCTTCATGTTGTGCGGGGTTGTTAGTTTCGTCACTGACTCCACACATATTATGACAAATTTTAGCACAGTCCTAATTGGGTGAAAGAATAGAGATGGGAAGATATTATTATTATTATTATTATTATTATATTATATTATTATTATTTATTATTAATTAACTAATTATGGTATCAGAGGGGGCGGTAAGGCGGTTTCTTTTCGACGTTTGCATGTTCTCCTACTGCTTTTTTCTTTTCCGATGCTTGTACAGCACCTTACCCCAATCTTGGGGAAAGAGGAAGGTGAAGAAAGAAAGAAAGAATTATTATTATTATTATTATTATTATTATTATTATTATTATTATTATTATTATTATTATTACTTGTCAATTAATATATTTTATTATTAATGAACAGCAAGTCAAGCACGAGATTTATTGTCGAGGATGTTGGTGATCGACCCACAAATGCGAATCAGCGTCGATGAGGCCCTTATGCATCCCTACATCAACATTTGGTTCGACGAAGCCGAGGTCAATGCGGTAAGTTTTTTTTTTTTTTCTCGAGTTTTGATTCATCGTAATTTTGTTTTTTTTTTTTTTTTTTTTTTACTGATTATTCGGTTTTCGGTCTATTGGAACGCTTAATCGGTATTCGGACTTTTTGACCGATTAATTTAGGTATTCTGTCATTTTAGAGATTAATCAGTATTCAATATTTTTTACTGAATAACCGGTTGTTATTACAGTGGACTAATTCTCAATGAAAGTCAAAGTTCTAGAAAACGAGTTTTAAATTTATTTAACTTCAAATAATTAATGTAAATATTGACGCGATTTAAGTTAAGGACCCGGTGGTTCACTGTCGCACTGAAAAATATAATAGTTCTCGTTCTAAATGAACCAAAAATTGGCTTTAACACTGAACACTCAGACTCTATATATATTACCTCCTGTACAAAACACCCTGTTGAAGTGGTTTTGGTTTTAAAGCTCATATTTTCATTTCAATCGTCGAAATAAAACTGAAATATATTTGCCTTAAGAAATCCGGAATTCCTGAGGTAGTAAAAGAGCTACCACCGGCACGGTTACAGTTCAATTTCTGGTTTAACAACTGGAACCGCTACACTCACTTACGACAGAAAAAGAAAACAGCTGGTGTACTTAAATATTTCAAAGTTTGCTTACTTAGATGGAAAATTTGTTTCTTTTTGAATTTTTCCATTACACAAATGGTTCATAACCTCTTGGTAATAATTATGTATTTAAGGAAGCCTACAACTCTCTCTCTCTCTCTCTCTCTCTCTCTCTCTCTCTCTCTCTCTCTCTCTCTTCTCCTCTCCTCCTCTCTTCTCTCCTTCTCTCTCTCTCTCCTCTCTCTTCTCTCCTCTCTCTTTCTCTCTCTCTCGTCCTCTCTCTCTCTCTCTTCTCCGCTCCTTTCTCTCTCTCCTCTCTCTCTCTTCTCCTCTCTCGTTCGTCTTCGATCCTCCATCCTCTCGTCCCTAACCAAAGGTTTCAATCAATCACATTAATTCACCCCCCCCCTCTTTCCCTCAAGTCTCTCTCTCTCCTCTCCTCATCTCTCTTCTCTCTCTCTCTCTCTTTCTTCTCTCTCTCTCTCTCTTCTCTTCCTCTCTCCTCTCTCCTCTTCTCTCTCTTTCTCTCTCTCTTTTTCTTCTCTCTCTCTCTCTCTCTTCTCCTCTCTCTCTCTCTCTCTTCTCTTCTCTCTCTCTACTCTCTTCTCTCTCTCTCTCCTCTTCCTCTCCTCTTCTCTTCTCTCTGCTCATCTTCTCTCTCTCTATCTCCCTTCTCTCTCTCTCTCTCTCTCTCCTCTCTCTCTCTCTCTCTCTCTCTTCTTTTCTCTCTCTCTCTTCTCTCCTCTCTCGTCTCTCTCTCTCTCTCATGCAGATACAACACACACAAATTTATTTCATAACCATAGTTTAGATTTAAGCATCTTTATTACCCTAATGTACTCAATGTTAAATGTAACTGTGTTAATGTATTTCTTCAGCCTGCTCCTGGACCGTATGATCACAGCGTAGATGAACGAGAACACACTGTGGAACAATGGAAAGAGTTGATCTATGAAGAGGTTATGGAGTACGAGTTATCTCATAACACTGCTGTAGTAGTAGGTGGGGGATGTAGTGGCGGACGGGAAGCGGCTAACGGATTCAACTGGTGTGGTGGAAGAAGTAGTAGGCGTAACCCTAGGTTCTTCTACAAATTCGGCTGACGGAACTGCAAATGCAGACTCTGATGGGGACATCAGTAGCAGCAGCAGTCGACATCGGACGAACCACAGATAGGACCACGGTGTGCCCTCTTAGTCGTCTTTGTGGTATTTATAGGAATGGTTTGTATTATATAAAAAAAAAAAAAACTTACAGTTCACAATATCTATATATAGAACACCTCCCCTTTGATGTGTTGGTGGGGCTTCTGCCCCCTCAGCCTCCCTTCCTATTTGCGGGCGTGGTGTATTTTCCTGTGCACTCACTGTCTGATATTTTAATAACTGCCCCGCCCGCTTAATTTTTATTTTTAGTAGCAGCAGCAGCAGCATCAGAAGAAGAATATCCCGCCCCCAAACACACCCCCACCCCATTCCTGGGATCCGCCCCTTGTCAGTGTGGAGCCTTTTCCCACCCCCTAGCCCACACTGATTGATATAGAGGTTATAAAGGGCTGTGGCACAAAACCGATCACCATTTTTGGGGCTTAAAATATCTCCACACCTCCATCACCCCATCCTCCCTCCCAACTCTAGTATTGCAGCAAAATTAAAAAAATAATTAAAAAAAAAATATATAATCTAAAGTGAGAAAAAATTGTGTTAAACAAACTATTACTACAAACTGCGCTTATCTTTAATATATTATTAAAATACTTATTATATATTATTAATTATTATTATTATTTATATATATATTATTATTATTATTATTATTATTATTTATTGTGCAAAAATGCCGCCTATTGTAAGTTTAAAGTACTGTCTATCCTTCTCTCTCCGGTCGGCTTCAGTGATATACCTATAATATAAGTATATGATATATATCATTATAGTATATATTATATAATGTATATAATATATATATATATATATATATATTTATTATATATATATAGTATAATATATAATATAAAATATATATAGATATATATACTATTAATTGGTACATTTAATGCTAGAAGCAGTATTTATTATTATTTATTTTATATTATTATTTTTATATATTATTATTATTCTTTAATGATAAGCATTAAAATATCTCAAATATAATATGCAATTGTAGATTAGGAAAATTTTCAAACTATTTGCTAAATAATAATAATAATCAATAATTTTTATTATTATTATTATTATTATTATTATTATTATTATTATTATTATTATTATTATTATTATTATTATTATTATTATTTATTATTATTATTTTTATTATTTTGATTGTTAGACTTAAATTTTGGTTTATATTTTTTTTATAAAATATTGAAATGTTATTAGCTATTATTAATTTATTATTATTATTATTATTATTATTATTGGCTACTCGGATCTTCCAGAATTTATTGAAGGAAAAATTTACAATTCTGTCCATTTCTTTTCGAAATAATAATAATAATAATAATAATAAAAATAATAATATAAAATAATAATAATAATAATAATATGGTGAATATAATTTTTAATTAATAAATTTGAGCCAATGGCTGATGTACAAATTCGAATATTTTATTATTATTATTATTATTATTATTATTATTATTATTATTATTATTATTATTATGGAAATAAATTTATTGGAATGCGAGGTGATATTTTACGAGAGCAGAGGATGAGGTGGATGGCTGGATGTATAGAATTAACTTTGACATAGCGGACATGTGATTCGTGATCATGTGAAGTTGTGTGGACATGTGAAAAAGGGATTGTTGTGGATTTGGAACAGGTGATCTTATGGGTGTAGTGGGGTGAGAAATCCGTAATGTGGAAGTTTTTGTGCGTTTTTTCATTGACCGTCAACCGGGAGGTAAGACAGTTTTTAGTTATATGGAGGGTTCAGAGTTTAAGTGCAACGTACAATAGAGTGAAATTACTGTATTTAATTAATATAATAAATTCTACGATCTGCTGTCATTTGGCGAATAAAGTTTGTTATGGGAACTAGTTCACTATTGCTGTGAAAATTATAATAGTTTTGATGTGTGATGTCAGCTGTAGTTCGAAACTGAAAAAAGTGGACATAGTTTACTTTTAACTCCGAGCCCTCCATATTAAAAGTGGTTGTGGTGGAGGTTCTGTTGTGTCGAGCTCTCCATATTAAGAGTTGGAGGTAACGAGACATAAACCCACATTTGCTTATTTAAAGTGAGTGAAAAGTTGGTGAGGAAGTAGTCGGGCCTGTATTAAAGTAGATTTACCATTTCCTTTCAGATATATATAAATTTTTTATTGTTTTTTCTGGGAGTGCACTCGAAACTGCGAAAAAGATTTTTTATTTGTGCAGAATTTGACATTAATATTCTGCACATAAATAAAATTGTGGGAATAATAAAAGAATTTGAGATGTTGCGTAAAGAGAGAGAGAGGAAAAATAAAGCAGTGATAATAGTAAAGTACCGAATGTGCAGTTTTGTTAATTTTGGAGCAATGTGCGAAAGTCAACAAATGAACCGGTTTCGCAGAGTTATACCATTTCCGAAAACATTTGCCCTTTCGGCATTGAAACTTTTTAAAGGCCAACGCTGTTGCCAATACACAAGAGTTGAAGAAAATTAGTAAATTTGAGTAGTAACGATAGATTAATGTAAAGGTTGCTTGGCTGAGGTAGAATTGTTAGGAAAGAAACGTCGAGAGGTGTTGGGGGGGGGGGGATTGTAGGATACCTGCAAGTTTATGAACTTGTAGTAGTGTTAAGGATTAATTGAAGAGGAATAGTGTAGTGAATGTCAAAAGTATTATTAAATATTTTTTTATGTATTGCATCTTGATGAGTAACAATAATAATAATAATAATAATAATAATTTTTATATATACAATATATATATTAATATAAACTTGTTATTGCTCAAGTTATAAAAAGCGGTTAGTAATAATAATAATAATAATAATAATAATAATAATAATAATAATAATAATATAATATAAATTAATAAGTAATAAAATAATATAATAATAAATAATAATAAAATAATAATAATAATAATAATAATAATAATAATAATAATAATAATCCTAGCAAGATAATTCTGCTTTTTAAAATCTTTTAGTGAAAGACATTTCTATTAGTATATAAATGAGTAAATGGTAACCTTTCCAGAGCTTTATTATTATTATTATTATTATTATTATTATTATTATTATTATTATTTTAGGTTTTGTTAGCTCATTCTCCTGTTCGACCTGGTACTTGTTGCTTCCTCTATTGCTTTGTTATACCATTCAGTCATGCCAAAAGTGTCAAAAGTCTAAAATGTAGCATTTTTTTTAGTTGTCACTTTTTGCGATTAGAGTGGTTAATTAAATAACACAAAATATATCAAGGTTGGTAGGCTTATTGTAGTAATCTTGAAAACTTGCTTTTTCACTCTCTGTATCTCGAAAAGTTTTCAAATTTTTTGTTTTAAACTGAAAAGACTTTGACCATTATGGAGGCAAAGTGTCCAATCGTGCAAGGAATTCGGTTGCACTGTGGTTGATATTGATAGTACGGTTTAGTTGGTGGGTAAAAAAAAAATTTCAGCCAATTATTATCGCTCATCCATATCTGTAGATCTGTTAAAGTCTATCATTGGAGAAAATTTTGGATCGGTTTAAATAACATAGGAAGAACTATTTAAAAGTGACTTACCACATGCCATGTTACCGAATTTAATTGGCCATATAACCGAACTTAATTGGCCATGTAACCGAATTTAATTGGCCATATAACCGAACTTAATTGGCCATATAACCGAACTTAATTGGCCATGTAACCGAATTTAATTGGACGATTGTACATTATACTTTCTCAAGTAATTCTTGAACTAATTGTCTGTTGTATTTTTTTTTTCTCTTAGAGTTTTTCTTCTCTCCCTCTTTTGATAGAATAGGTGGGATTCATGACCTCACTTAGGGTTTTTTTTTTCTTCAAAAACTTTAAAGCAGAGTAGCTAAACTGTTGCTTTTTCCCATGTCTTAGGCCTGAAAAAATTTAATTCCATGCATCTAACTCAACAATTCTAGAGGCAAGAAGGGCAAATTTTTATTCTTTTGTATTTTACAATATCCCAGTAGGAAGACCTCTGTAATACTGCGAAAGAGTAATGAAGACGAATTTTAATAGAAATTTTTGTCCTTTAAATAAGGCACTCTGTACATTGTATATTTTATAAAAAGACAAAAAAAAATTGGGAGGGAATGAAATGGTGAAGCATTTTAAAGTTTCAGAAATATAGGATTATATTTTATTGATTTAAAAAGCACTCCTGCAACGATAGAATATCTACAGTTAATTGATTTAATTTTTATGTATATGCAAATCCATTTTTTATATTTAAAAGTTTTAAATTAAATACTCGAAAGATTAAATTAAAATACAATTATCAGTGAAATGACAAGACAATGAGAGATTCAAAAAAAAAAAAAAAAATTATACAGGGTCGTTCATAAACATGAAAGTGGAAAAAGTATTCGCAATTTTTTTTTTTTAAACCTTGTATAAAATAATTTTGACAAAAAAAAAAATTAGTTTTTAAAATTAAATTTGCAAAAAAAAAACTTGAAATAATGAAAAAAATTAGTTTTTAATTAAAATTTGCTTTTAAAATTTTGGAAAATGAAATGCTGCGAAAAAAAGAAGGCGCAATTTTAGTTTTCAGGTATTTAATATATTATTTACATAACATTTGAAATTAAAACCTCGCTAAGTATATTTTGACAAGTTCTCATCCGAGTTCTCCCAAATTTATTTAAAAATTTATTTGACGACACGTGTCGTCGTCTCTTAAATAATATAGGGTAAGTCTTCAACAATTTTTTTTTTTTGAATGCGGAAGCCATTGTCTGGAGCACAAGAACCACTTGAATGAAATTAAAGTACACTCTCATTGAATTTCTTCTTAACGATTTTTTTGGCCCCCTTCTAGACAAGCGCTTAAATCGCGGCGGCGTTAGAAACGCTGCGTTAGTGCAAGTTAAAAAGATCACGGAGTAGTACATTGTTCCATCCATCTATATGAGTGCTTCTATACATGGAATACTGTACTCGGTGACTTATTTCAACTGGCGTTAGCGCAGCGTTAACGCCTCTGTTTTTTTTAAGCGCTTGTATAGAAGAGCCTTACTGAAACTTATGAGCATCAAGAGCTTCTCAGACGTTGGTTTTATCTTGAGGTTTTTACTTGAATAAAAAAGATTTTTTTTTATCCTTTGGGTTTTTTACTTGAATAAAAATATGGTTTTTTTTTTTTATCCTGGGTTTTTATACATTTTCACATTTGGTAATCTGCTCAATTCAAGTGGGACAAAAAATTATATTATCTACTATTCTCTACTATCTACTCTTAAAAACTACATTTTATACACTTTACAACTAATTTTTATTTATTATTATTATTATTATTATTATTATTATTATTATTATTATTATTATTATTATTATTATTATTATTATTATTATTTAGTGTCCTCTAACTGGAAGTGGAACTCGTTCTTGCCATCTTCGCATTCTAAGGATGCTTTACTAATTAATCCCTTTTATTTTGAGCAGTTCCATAACCCCCCACCCCCCCTCCGCCCCCCTGATAATAATAATAGTAATAATAGGCTCAATAAATTGATAATTCTTGACAAGTTAGTAACATTTCAACATTTGCTTTTTAAATTATTATTATTATTATTATTATTATTATTAATTTAAAAAATAATGAAATATTTAATAACATTTTTGTTTTACATTCCAAGATTATTATTATTATTATTATTATTATTATTATTATTATTATTATTTTACTGTGAAAGAATTAATTTAATAAAATTATTTTAAAAAAATACAACTTGTAATTATTTCTGTAGTGCTCAATATTATTATTTTGTAAAAATAGTTTTCATTTTAAAAATAAGTGAATAAAATATAAAGAAAATTCTCAACGTTCTATTCTCATTATTTTGGTTGTTTGCTTTGTTTGTTGTTGATAATTTGACTGAATTCAGAGGAGGTTCGATTTTGGCACTGGGCTGGCTGTGTTCATTAGAATCAAAGTGGATCATTTTTTTTTTTTTAAAATTTTCAACCAATTTTGACAAAATGAAAAGCAAACTGCAGCTCTTTCTGACGTCTCAAACGTGGTTTTCGAATTTTTTCCTGTGTCTGTAAAGAGCTCTCTTGTATTTTCTTCTTCTTCATCTACCTTTTTCTCCCCAAGACTGGGGGTAAGGTGCGTGTCATGCCAATCGGAAATAGAAAAGCATGTAGAAAGAATATAGACAAAAGTCGAAAAGAACCCATACCTTACCTCTCCTGCGCCGCCCCTCATGTACCATTACTAGTGAGAACCCTCGTCGCATTCAAAAGAATCCACCTGGCCTTTCTGGGATCGCGATGGACCCTCACTATGGTAGCTCGTCAGTGTAAGGGTTTATCCCTTGGCCCAGGTGCGCCACAACCATACCTCCTCACCAGGACAAAAACCCCACGGGGAGGTTGGCCATTCTCTCTCTCGTGGTGTCTAATTTATGCATCTTTATTCCTCCGTCTCTGCCTCTGCCCAAAACTCCCATTTCTCTCCTTCAAGCACTTGTTTACTGACGTGTCAAATCCAACTTTTTTTCTTCGGTCTCTTCCAGCCGGTCGGGTCTCCAACCACTCACCGACTATACCATCCGCTTAATAATAACCAACCGAGCTATCAATTCATTCATTCATTCATCCTTTCCACATGACTAAACATCTCAACATACTTTCTTTCTCTCGTTTTACCTCCTTCAACCAACAAATGAACACTCTAATTATCGTTATTTCTTCATTTTATTCGGATGTCTCAACACCTAGCATGGCCCTAAGGGTTGTCCTTCTGAAACATTGAACTTAAGATCTATACTTTCTAATATTCCAGACCAAAGTCTCACTACTCTATAATAATCATTAACACAGGTAAAAACAACACTCCTGTAAGACCCTCACATTAAGCGGGTCTCAAACTTTTTGATCGTGTACCCCCCGCCCCAAAGTGAAAAATTTGTGAATATCTTACCTAATAAAATATAATTAATGAGCATTGAGCGGGCGGGACGGTGTCCAAAACCACAGCGACCTAATGTAGAACCGACTGAGCACTCACGGTGATACAACCGATATACACCATACTCGCAAGTAATCGTGAGTACCTTCTTTGGCGTACCCCCCAAGTATCACTGCTTATGCCGTACAAAACCCCCGGGTACGTCGCACCTCCTACTTTGGAGACCACTCTTCTCGGCGACCCTGCCATGTTCTCAGAGCAAACCTCAAGGGACTTAAGTGCTGCCCGGGTTACACGGGTTGCACAACAGCAGGTTGGGGTTCGCGGGTGCCGCTCGTCACATCAATTTAAGATTGTTAGCACGGTTGGCACAGGACCACTAGCCTCACCAAGCTGTGAGTTATCGTTAGATGGTGAGTTCCATGCTGGGCACGTTTTTTTTTAAGTTCGTTATAGAAGTTTTGTCCGTTGCGTCCGTAGTGTAGCGCAGTGATATGGATAAGTTTAGTAATACATGGGAGACACCGGTAAGAATCTTAGGAACCTCGCCTTATGTCAATTACAGTCCCACTGGTTCTAAGAATATTTTTTTTTTTTACTAAAGCTTATTAAAATTGGTTTATTTCTATAGTGGACTTGTTTTGCAACGTGTCCCTATTCTGCTATATATAGTATATATACTACCAACATATATATATATTAGATTACTGAGGTAAGATATATATTTTGGTGGCTGGTTTGTTCATGTGAAGAGTATTATATCTTAATATATAATAATATATAAGTACATAATACTAATCTAGGTATTTATATATATATATGATATATAGTATCTATAATATACTACATTATAGGTCTTAGTAAGTCAATTAAAAATTCGGAGTCTCACTATATATATATATATATTATATTATATTTTTAATTTTTACACTTTCGTTTCTCGCCATCTTCATACTTAATATATACCATATTCTGCAAGGCAAACGTTTCTCTCAAACGGTTCTTTGAATCTGAAATGGAAATTGACGTTTTTTACCTTTTTTAAACCAGAAACAAAAGATGAAAAGCCGACTCGTATCTACAATGTAAAGTTTTAAATCTCGAGGCGTTTTAATGAACAACTTCAAGTGACGACACTTTCCCTTCTTTTAGTTCAACGAGTCTCAAGTCTCAAGTTGAGACGCTATTTCTGTGAAGTTCACTTTTTCATTTAAGTTTTCCCTTCCTTTTTCGGTGATTGTTTTTTATAATTTCTTAAGTGATTTCTTTTTATTCTAGTTATATGTTTCTGAAAAAAACGTTTTTTCAACAGTGGTTTATTCGCATTCATTTCATGTTTTATTCCATTAGTGGGGAAAAAATTTTACGAAAATGTTAAATTACAAGGGTTAATTAAATTGACATATATATATATATATATATATATATATATATATATATATATATATATATATATATTCACTCAGTCTCGGCAGAGATGCATTGGCTCTTATTAGGTGTTTAGCTCGGTTTGCTGTCTTTACGCACTGCGCTGTTCTCGGGTGCTTGTAGGGTAGGCCGTGTCTGCGATCCCTTACTCTTGTCTGGTTATGGCCAGCAGAATTTAAAGTGTTCATCTATATATCACTAATATATATATATATATATGTATAGATAATATATATAACATAATATAGTATATATTATATTATTTAGGATTATTATTATATATACTCTTATATATACTAATATATATATATATATCTATATACTACTATTATATATATGGTATATGTATATAATCATGAGTGAAAATAAAAGGGATAAAACTTCTCAATGCCCCATATCTCAAAATACAAACAGCTACCAGGGAAAGGAATACCCAGCTGCGAATGAAATGTAGAGCTGTGTCTCGAACAGCTTAACGTAGGAGAAGTGCTAGGTCCTGGAAAAGCTGAGTTTAGTGCCGTGTTAAAATGAAAAAAAAAAGGATTAATTCATGTGTGGTGTTTAAAATCGAGTAAGCAAATAAAACAAGGAATTACATTTTTGAGAACCCAAAATTTTAGATAGGAAAATTTAAAAATGAAAAAAAATAATATTGTTATAACTTTTATGATGTAATGAACGTGTATTAGAGGTCCTATTTTGAGACCGCCTTTTACTGGTATACTCGTTATAATAGGAATAGCCTGATTCTGCTATAATTTTCTTGTTCTATTAGACCTAACCATGAAATTTACCTCACCTCACAAGATGAGATATAATCCGACATGCCCGGTGTCATGGCAGAGAGTCGGGGTTCGTCGGGGCCTTTGCCCGGGAGAAACTACCGGGGTAGGGCAGCGTAATCTTGGCCGTGAACCGCACCTGCTCTCGGGGAGGGGTCTCCGGAACCCCCGCGCCAGGCTCGGTGGAGTTGGCATATTGCTGAGCGTGTCGCGGGGTCTCTCCGCCCGTCTGACCCCTGAATCGTAGGGTATGGAAAACATCCCCCCTTGTGTTCGCCCTCGTCGGTTCACGAGTAACCAACGATGAGGATCACTCCAGGTCCGGTCGCATACAATTGCAGTCGTTTATTACCCTTTGAAATACTATATATATATATATATTATATATCAAAGGTATATAGTATTTATATCACTTATTTAAATATCCATATAATATAATATTATACATATACCTTATAGTATATGCTCATATACTATTTTTAATTTTTTTTTTGTCATTCTTCTACTAAGAATTTTTTTAGACCAAGGGATTCGGAAAGATGATGTACACCGTTCGACTGTGAGTTCGCTGTAGCTTATTGTAAGTATTTTGTAGATTTCCGGTTTGTTGTCATTCGTGTTTTTTTCGGATGTGTCTTCGGTTTTTGTTGTTTTTAATTTACATTACCATCTAAAAACTTCGACGAAGATATTGGGGTTGGTGTTGTGTGACGTGGTGTTGTGAGAAATTTTATCGGTTTGTTGATTTGTGTTCGTGTTGTTTTGTTGCGTTGTTGTATGTTTATGTCGGTTTGTGGTTTAGTATCAGGTGACGCAGGATTCCATACAACTGTATTCCTTCCGTAAGCTAATTGTAGTTTTTGAGATATAAAATTGAGATATTTTGTGGTTTTTAGGTTTTTTTCACGTATAATAATATATATATATATATATTTATATATATATATATATTATATATATATATATATATATATAATATATATATATATAATATATATATATAATTATATATATATAATGCGTAATATACGCACTACATTATATACTATACTATATACTATATATATATATATATATATATTATATATATATATATATATAATAATATATAATATAATATATATATATATATATAATATAATATATATATCCAAACACAAGTCCGGAACCTGCATCGCATATATATATTATATATATATCATATATATATATATTATATATATATATATATATATATATATATATATATATATATATATATATATATTATATATATATACCTTATATATATATATATATATATATATACATTATAAAAGGATTTTTCTGTAATTATTATTAATATGTGTATTAATGTTGATTCCGAAAATCACCTGTGTCGACTCTTTGGACTCCCGAATGTGAGCAAGAGGTTTGCCCAAATGTCAAGTTGGTCAGGTAACTTGACATTGCCTTATTCTTCTGGAAAGAAGTAATGCTTTCCAGCAAGAACGTATAGTTTTTTCCTTTAGAGCTCAGTCGTGGTATGCGTGTAACGACCCTTCTTGTTAACCAACAGCCCTCAGGGTGCGGGTTCGAAACCTATTTAGATGGAATATATCATATATATATAGTATATATATTTAG
>JABUQX010069058.1:0-15000 GCA_015478945.1 Trachelipus rathkii
AAATTACTTAAACTGTTGTACTATATATATATATCCTGTCATCTCTCACTGGCAAATACACCTTATATTTATAGTAGTGCGATCTCTATTTTAGTCACATTAATTACCTGGCCATTATCATTTCACTTGGAGCCATCTTGGTGTTTATATAATTATAATATAATAATATATAACCTATCTTCTGGCCATCTACTGGCATCTCTTGTGCACATATTATATGAGCCTATATACTTACTACCGGACTATCTCCATAAGCCTAATTATAATTCTGGCCATCTCCTGGTCAATTTTCCTGTCATTTCTAACTGTCCATCTTCTTCCATTACTACTGTCAATCTCCTGGTGACATCTTCCTCACTTGTATCATCTTCATAGGAGCCATCTCTCATGGCATCTTTACCTTAAGCTCATATCACTGTATCTAGAGATTACTTATCTGGTCAATCACTGATCTAATATCATCTTCCCCTTAGAGGTGACTTATTCACCTACCCCATACAATAAAATATATCCCTGTCAATCTTTTGTCCATCTACTGGCCATCTCTACCTTCTTCTTTCTTTTTTTCTTTATTCTTTACTTATTCTACTTTCTATTATTTTACTCTTTACTATACTTCTTTCTTCTTCTCTTATCTTCTTGTTTCTATACTTACTTTACTTCTTCTTTCTTCTTCTTATCTATCTTCTTCTATTTACTTCTTCTTTATACTTTCACTTCTTCTTACTTTCATTTACTTCACCCTTCTCATTCTTACTTCTTTCTTCTTCTTATCTTACCTATAAATTAACTGGTTATAAGATTATGTTAAAATTTATGCTGAAAAAACAGATAATTATAAATTAATAAATTAAATATATAATATAATTAAATTATTAAATAAAATTTAATAATAAATAATAATATATATAATATATATAAATTATATATATAATAATATAATTAATATAAATTAATAATAATAAATTAATTAATATAATATAAATAATTAATAATTAAAATAATAATATATAATTATAATATAATTAATAATAAAAATTAAATAATAATTATAATAAATAATTTATATAAATAATATAATAAATAATAAATAATAATATATAATATATATATAATTATAATAATAATAATATTAATATTTAAATTAATTAATAATTAAAATTAAATTAAATAATTAAATAAAAATTATATAATAATAATATAAATATTAATTAAATAATATATAATTAATAATTAAAAATATAAATAATAAATATATAATTAATATAAATACTAGAGATAATAACCTGGATGTAATATAGGTGGTGCGTAGTGCTGAGTGCAGGTTAGGTGAGTGCTGAGTTATTAGAAGCTAAAAAATATTATATAGGTGAATGATGTGATCGCAATACTTTTTGGCCATTTTTCTATTAGCTTTCATATATTTACAATACACTCTAATGACTATATTCATTCTGTTTACTTATATATTATACTATTAATCCATATCTGGTACAATACTGCAACTGAGCCAATACTCCTTAGGCCATTATCCTAGACATAATCTTCACTGAGCTCAATATTCTCTACTCATAACTGCCATATCTGCAATCTCTCACTTAACGCTAAATCTATTACTTAGTAGCCTTCTAAGTTGCCAATCTCACTGAACTCAATTTCTACCAAATATCTCCTTGAGGCTCAATATATGGGGGGATAAATTATTGAGCTATCTTCTGACATTACTATCACTTGAGTCATAATCTCGGCACTTTCTCCTGGCCAACTCACTGCACAATTCTAAATTTATTGACCTATCTATCCTGGCCAATACTCATTAGGCCTTAGGCCATCTCCGTATCCAATCTTCACTGATCCATATTACTACTGTCTATCTTCTGACCATTATTCTAACTCTGGACCATTATTAATATATATCTCCTAGGCCTTTATAATCACTCTACTAGCCATCTATTCTGGCAATCTCATCCTATATAATAATAAATAATATAATAAAATATAATATAAATAATCAATATAATAATATAATAATATAATAAATAATAAATTATAAATAATTAATAATATTAATAATATAATAATATAAAATATTAAATTAATAATAATAAATTAAAATATAATATATAATATATAATATAATAAATATATAATAATAAAAAATAATAATATAATAATTAATTATAATAATAATAAATAATAAAATATAAATAATATTATATATATAAATTGAATATAATAATTAATAATAATAAATAATATAATATATAATATATAATATATATTAAATAATAATATTAGGAATATAAGTAAATATTTTTAGAAATTAAATGATTGAATTCCAAAGAATAATAATTATCAATAATTATAATAATAATAATAAAGTAAGTATTAGTAAATAATAAATAATAAATAATAATAATTATAATTATATTAAATATTAATAATAATTAATTAATAATAAATTATATTAAATTAATAATATATAATAATAATAATATATATAATATAATTATAAATTATATATAGTAGAAATGAATAATAATAATATATAATAAATATATACTTCTTAATTTAATATAATAATCATAATAATAATATAAGATATTAAGAGGAAAGATTAGAATAAATAAATTATAAATTAAAAATATAATAATAATATAATATATAAATAATAATAAATAATATATAAATAATAAATAATAATATATATAATATAAATTTAAATAATTTTATTATACAATACTCATATAAATTATATAAATATAAAATAATAAATAATAATTATAATAATAATAAATAATAATAATTAAAGAAAAATTATAATAAATAATATAATAAATTATATAAAAATATTAATACATATAAATAATATTTAATTAATATAATAATATAATAATTTAAATTGACTGGGAATGCCCATATTATATGGAAATATAACTAATAATCACTAATTCAAAATAAAAAGCTATCAATCAATAATTTTTTTTAAATGTTTATTATTTAGATATTAAATTAACATATAAATAAATAGAACAGATGGGATAACTGATAATAATAATTATAATAATAATACAAGTAATAATAAATAACAATAACAATAAATAATAATAATAATAACAAAATAAAACAAGTTTTTTTAACTAAATATATAAAAAATAATAAATCATATTTATTTACATATCTAAATTATAAATATAATATAATAAATATATTATAATAATAAAAATAAATAATAATCACACTAGCATTATAATATATACATAATACATTATACTAATAGATAATACATGGTACCATATAGTAAAATCATAATAAATCATATAATAATAAATAAAATAAAAATAATAATAATAATATAATGATATAATAAAACAATAATAATAATTACAATAATACATAATAATCGAATAATAATATAATAATAACAATAAAATAATAGATATAAATTAATAATAATAAATAATAATATTATCATATAATATGAATAAATAACTCAGAATAATAATAAAATAAAGAGAGCTCCTCGTTAAAATGTTAATAATAATAATAATAAATAATGCATTAGTTTGTAGTGAATAGAATTCAATATGATAATAAAATCAACTAATATTTTCATAGTTTTGGAAATTAGGATTATATGTAATAATTTGGATAATATATAAATGAATGATATATAATACTAATATATAATAATAATAATATATATATATATAATAATAATAATAATAATAAAATAATCAATAAAATCAATAAATTCATTTCCAAATTCAAACAATTTATTCAAATACCTTTAATACAGTTTAGATTATTAAATAAAAAAGAATACATTTTTGATATTATCACTTTCAAATATTTTAATACATAATATCAAATACATCTTCTATCATCACATAAGTAATAAATATAATAATAATAATAATAATAAAATAACTATAATAAATAATTTTTTTATTCGATAAAACATTCTTAAAATTTGGGATTTAGGAAATTCAAGATAATGAATAATAAAATTATTATAAGTTACTTTTAGCTTCCAATTCCCTAAATAAAAATAATTGCATATTAATTTAATCTGTGATTTTATATAATATAATAATAATAATAATCATAATAATAATAATATAATAATAATAAATAATAAATAATAGATTATATTCTAAACAACAAGCACAATAATAGATTAAAAATAGAAATAATTTATAATGATCATGTAACAATAATACACTTAATGAATAATAATTTCAAACTTATAATATTTAATAATAATAAATATAATGAAGAACAAGAATAATAATAATATTACAACATTATTTAGTTTAAAAAAAAAATAAATAAAACTTTTAAATGAAAAAAAATAATTAAATTTAAAATAATAATAATTAAAAAAATTATAATAATCATTAAATTTGAAAATAATAATATAAATAATTTTATATAATATATTAAATAAATATAATGATAATAAAATAATAATAATATATACTAAAAGTATTAGAATTAATACTTAATAATTAATAATATATAATAATAATAGATAATCAATAAATAAATTAATATAATTTCAATAATAAAAATATATAATAATAATAATAATTAAAATATAATAATAGACATGAGATATAATAAAAAAATACCATAATAATAATATTAAATAATAATAATAAAAATAATAATATAATAATAATAATAATAATAATAATAATATTAATAATAATAATATAATAATAATAATAATAATAATAATAATAATAAATAATAATTAATAATAATAATTAATAATAATAATAATAATAATATAAATCATAAAAAATCATAATAATAATAATAGATGTACGTGAGATAATAAACATAATAAATAAATAATAAAATTAATAATAATATAATATAATAGAATAATAATAATAATACGTATATAGTCGAGTGCGTGTGATGACGAGTCGCCTCACTACCTCACTCAGTGCACACTCGTGGCTAGCACACACACACTCACGTAATATAATAATTGCATAGATGAGTTCATATTATTTATTATCACACTCCATCACTAATATACACAATAAATGTGATATATAAAGACTTATATCTATAAAAAGTAATTTAATATAATGTAAGAGAGTGAGCAGCAGAAATAAAATAATTATAGAGCGCGGCGGATAGTAATGAATACTCTTCGCTGGCACCATTCCAACGGTGCAGCTATGGAACGAGGGTAGTGGAGGTGTACAGATGAGTGTGGGAGGTAAGTGGAGGTGAGAGGTGATAGCATATGAGAGTTTGATAATATAATAATAATATAATAATAATATAATATAATAATAATAATAATAATAATAATATAATAATAAATAATATTAATAATTAATTTTCAATTTAAACAATTTATTCAATACCTGGAAAATAGTTTGTCATTAAGAGATTCTGTGAGCTCATTAGTAGATATGAGAGTGATAAGCCTTTGAAGTAATAAGGTTAAAGCTTGCTTACATTATATGATATTATATATATTATATTAATGCTGTAGGATCGGATATAGATATCATTAACAATTTAGAGTATCATCTAAATCAGGTGTGCTGCTAGTATGAGACGATGATACGAAATAGATCTACTTTGTCTGACTATATAAGTACACCGAGGGTCGTGTGTGTGTGACTAATTGTCGTAACCCGAAATACACTTATTAATAAGGAGTCTAACAAATAATTGAAACCATAACACCTCAAGGGAGTTCGACGCTACCTATAGTTATTATCATATATTATATTTATGTTAGTAGACTCACATATACTTCCATTCGCAGTGAGAGGTGATCAGAAGAGAGTGGTGAGGATTTCGTAGATAAGAGAATAATCATGAGTAGGACCGTAATTATAGTGAATCTGGAGATTTTATTAATATATGCGAGTGATAAGAGAGAGTGCGAGTGGTGAGGTAGTGATGATAGAGTGTCATATTCGCGATTATACAATAATAATAATACTTTATTGTAGTTATGTTCCACATCCGAACAAGGGACTTGAACTTAATTGAAGATTATGAGAGGGAAAGTAGCAAGTGCTTAATGGTTATCAGCATCTAGGTTGAACATGAGAATAAAATTACTCCACTCATTATATAGGAGTGAGAAAGCTCGCACTCACTCTCTTATATAATAATAATATTAATATATTAATCATAATAATAATAATGAATATATTATCATTATAATAATAATTCTAATAATATCAAAATAATAATGAATAATAATAATAATAATAATATAATATAATAATAATAATAATAATAATAATGAATAATAATAATAAAATAATAATAATAATAATAATAATAATAATAATAATAATAATAATAATAATAATAATAATAATAATAATAATAATAATAATAATAATAATAATAATAATAATAATAATTATAATAATATAAATTAAAATTAGTAAACATATTAATAATAATAATAATATATATATATAATAATAATAATAATAATGAATAATAATAATAATAATAATATAATAATAATAATGGTAAAGTAGCTAGTTTTACGTAGGCTTTTAATCCGCAAATTATTTATCAAAATTCTATAAAGTTACACCATACGTTTTTGGAACTATTGAAATTTAGTAAAAATTTTGGTTAGAGTTAACAGCATCCGAAGAGGTGATTGAGTTTGTAAAGTTCAGCTGCTTTGTAGCTGACACTTTGCGTGTCTTTTCTTAGTCTACAGAAGGGGGGGGGGGTTTATGTTAGTATTATTTCTCAGATTTATTTGATTTGCTTTGCGCCTTGCTTGGTTTGAATGAAAATTTGCTGGCAAGAAGTCGCATGCATTGTTATGAAAATTTATGTAATCTCTTTTCAGGAGTGATTAATTTTAGCAAGTCTTTAAGCCGCAATATCTTAGGTTTTTGAATAAATGGTTGTGTAATGGATGTTAAAGTCTCTGGTATTGCCAATGAGGCGAATAATTCGATTTTGGATTACAATTACAGTGTGGATTACTGAGTTACTCAGTACCGTAGATAGAAAGACAGTAAATGTAAGTGAGGGTTATAGTGCCATAGTTATATATATATATATATATATATATATATATATATATATATATATATATATATATTATATATATCTAAAATTATATATATATATATGTAGATACATCCCCCTGATAAAAAATGAGTGATATATATATATATATATATATATATATATATATATATATATATTATATATATATATATATATATAATAATATATATATAATATATAATATATATATATATATGTGTAATTAGTGCAGAACATCTCCTGGGCATCACCTGGCCCATCTTGCTGACAACGAACTCATCAAGATTATTTCAGGACCAAGAACTTGAAGCCTGGAGACCTCTGCGGATGTCCTGGTGCCTCTCGCCACTCTTATATAGATGCATCTACGGTTAGCCTTGGTTTAAGCAATTGGTTTTTAGGGTCCGCTGGTCGATAACGGATATTATTCGCTTTTCTATCCTGGAGGTGACAGCGCTGTGCGCAATGGCTTCTGAAATCTATCTGGCCATGGCTCCGCCTATCTCACTGGTCCATCTCCTGGCCATCGCTGCCTGGCCATCTGTACTCTTAGCCATCGTCGTAGGCCGATCACTCGATGGTTATACACTATTTTGCTTATATAATATATTGCTGCACACCTTATTCCAAGACTCACTCTCAGTAATGAGATAGACTCTCTCTGTGCGGACTCTCAGAGTGCATGTTTTCATGTTAGTTCTCGTTCTGTGGCCATACTCCGTGCACGCTATATCTAATGCCATCTTCTGGCAATCTCCTGATTATCTCCTGGCCATTTTATGGCCTTCTCCTGGCCATATTATGGCCATCTCTTAGCCATCTCCTGTCCATCTTCTGTCCATCTACTGGCCATCTTCTGTCCATCTACTGGCCATCTCCTAGCCATTCCTGAACATCTTCTGTCCATTTTCTGTCTATCTACTGTTCATATCTACTCGCCATCTTCTGTCAATCTACTGTCCATCTTCTAGAAATCTCCTTGCCATCTTCTTACAATCTTCTGTATATCTTCTGGCATTCAACTTTCCATCTCTTGGCCATCCTTTGTCCATCTTCTGTCCATCTTCTGTCCATCTCCTGACCATCCTCTGTCCATCTAATGGCCATCTGCTGGCCATCTTCTGACCATATACTGGCCATCTTTTTGCCATCTTTTGCCCATCTACTGGCCATCTTCTGCCCATGTACTGGCCATCTCCTGTCCATCTGCTGGCCATTTCCTGTCATCTTCTGGCAATCTCCTGATTATCTCTTGGCCATCCCCCTTGCCATCAACTTTCCATATCTTGGCCAACTCCTGGCCATCTTTTGGCCATCTCCTAGATACCTCCTGGTCATCTCCTGGTCATTTCCTGGCCATCACCGTGCGATCTCTTAGTCATATCATGGCCATCTTCTGGCCATTTCGTGTCCATCTTCTGGCCATCTACTGGCCATCTCCTGTCCATCTCCCTGCCATCTTCTGTCCATCTCTTGGCCATCTCTTTGACATCTTCTGGCCAACTGCTGTTCATGTTCTGTCCATCTCCGGGTCATCTCCTGGCCATCTTCTGGCCATTTCCTGGCCATTTTCTGGCCATCTCCAAGTTATCTTCTGGCCATCTTCTAGCCATCTCCTGGCCATCTTCTGGCCATCTACTGGCCATATGTTTCCATCGGCTGGCCATCTTTTGGCAATCTAATGGCCATCTTCTGGCCATCTTCTGGCCATCTTATGGTCATCTTCCGTCCATCTACTGGCCAATTGCTGGCCATCTTCTGATCATTTCCTTGCCATCCTTATAAATCTTCTGGCCATCTTTTCTTCATCTCCTGGCCATCTTATGACCATATAATGGCCATCTGACGGCTATCTCCAGGCCATCTCCTGGCCTTACTAATTTACTGTTTTGGCATTTACTGTTTATCTTCTGCCCATAGACTGGTCACCTCTTGGCCATCTCCTGGCAATGTTCTGGCCATCTCCTGGCCATCAAATAATCATCCCCTTGCCATCTCCTTTCCATATCCTGACCAACCCCTGGCAATCTCCCGGCCATCTTCTGGCCATCTCCTGTCCATCTTCTAGCCATCTCTTGGCCATCTTCTGGCCATCTACTGGCCATCTTCTGTCCTTCAACTGGCCATCTCCTAGCCATCTCCTGGCCATCTTCTGGTCATCTCCTGGTCATCTTCTTGCCATCTTCTGGCCATCACAAAGCTATCACCTAGACATCTTCTGTCCATCTACTGTCCATTTCCTGACCATCTTCTGGCCATCTCCTGGCAATCTGCTAGCCATCTCCTAGCCATCTCCTGGTCATCTTCTGGCCATCTCTTTGACATCTCATGGTCATCTACTGGCCATCTCCTGGTCATATTATGGCCATCTCCTGGCTATCTCCTGGTCATGTTCTGGCCATCTCTTCGCCATCTAACGGCCATCATCTGACCATCTCCTAGCTATCTCCTAGCCATCTCCTGGCCATCTTTTGGCCTTCTAATGTCCATCTTCTGGACATCTCTCGGCCATCTCTTTGCCATCTTATAGTCATCTACTGGCCATCTTCTGTCGATCTGCTGTCCATGTACTTGCCATCTCTTGGCCATCTTCTGGACATCTTCTGGCCATATCCTGGCCATTCTCTAGCTATCTACTGGATATCTCCTGGGCATATTCTTGCCATCTTCTCTCCATCTACTGTCCGTCTCCTAGCCATCTTCTGTCTATCTCATGGCCATCTGCTTGCCATTTTCTGACCATCTACTAACCATGTTCTGGCCATCTCCTGGCCATCTTCTGGCCATCTCCTGGCCATCTAATTTCCATCTTCTGGCAATCGACAGGCCATCTCCTAGCCATCGACAGGTCAACTTTTTAACATCCTATTTCCATCTGCTTGACATCAGCTGGCCATCGTCTGACCATCGACTGGTTTATCTTCTGTCCATCTCCTTGTCATCTCTTAGCCATATAATAGCCATCTCTAAGCTATCTCCTAGCCATTTCCTGGCCATCTCCTGGCCATCTCCTGGCCATTTCCTGTCAATCTACTGTCCATCTTCTGTCCATCTACAATCAGTCTCTTGGCCATCTCCTTGTCATCTTTTGGCCATCTCCTGACCATCTTCTAGCCATATAATGTCCATCTTCTGGCCATCTACTGGCTATCTCCTGGCCATCCCCTGTCCATCTTCTGTCCATCTACTGGCAATCTCCTGGCCATCTTCTGTTCATCTCCTCTCCATCTGGCTTCCCATCTTTCTGACATCTACTGCCATCTCTGCCATCTTCTGGTTATCTTCTAGCCATCTTCTTGCCATCTTCTGGTTATCTTTTGGCCATCTTCTGGCAATCTACTGGCCATTTTCTCTACTTCTTCTTCTTCTTCTTCTTCTTCTTCTTCTTCTTCTTCTTCTTCTTCTTCTTCTTCTTCTTCTTCTTCTTCTTCTTCTTCTTCTTCTTCTTCTTTTCTCTATAATTAGCTGTGAAAGATATATGACCAACTGCTGAAAAACAGATATTTTTTTTCTAATCTGCTGTTTAATGCTTTGACATTGATGTCAGTTCATCCTAAACTATGTATAAATTTCACTTTCAAGTTTAATTAAGGGAATACACACACATATTCACACAAACATGCGAGGGCACAGGTTATTTACCTTGGTTTGTAAGAAAATATGCTAATAATCCTTTTATATATAAAATAAAAGTGAAATTACAATAGTTTAGGATGAACTGACTATCAATGTCAAAGCATTAAACAGCAGATAGAAAAAAATATCTGTTTTTCAGCAGTTGTCATATATCTTCACAGCTAATTATAGAAGAAGAAGAAGAAGAAGAAGAAGAAGAAGAAGAAGAAGAAGAAGAAGAAGAAGAAGAAGAAGAAGAAGAAGAAGAAGAAGAAGAAGAAGAAGGTAGAGAAAATGGCCAGTAGATTGCCAGAAGATGGCCAAAAGATAACCAGAAGATGGCAAGAAGATGGCTAGAAGATAACCAGAAGATGGCAAGAAGATGGCCAGTAGATGGTCAGAAGATGGGAAGCAGATGGAGAGGAGATGAACAGAAGATGGCCAGGAGATTGCCAGTAGATGGACAGAAGATGGACAGGGGATGGCCAGGAGATAGCCAGTAGATGGCCAGAAGATGGACATTATATGGCTAGAAGATGGTCAGGAGATGGCCAAAAGATGACAAGGAGATGGCCAAGAGACTGATTGTAGATGGACAGAAGATGGACAGTAGATTGACAGGAAATGGCCAGGAGATGGCCAGGAGATGGCCAGGAAATGGCTAGGAGATAGCTTAGCAGATGGGCTATTATATGCTAAGAGATTGACAGGAGATGGACAGAAGATAAACCGTCGATGGTCAGACGATGGCCAGCTGATGCAGCAGATGGGAAATAGGATGTTAAAAATTGACCTTGTCGATGGCTAGGAGATGGCCTGTCGATTGCAGAAGAATGGAAATTAGATGGCCAGGAGCTGGCAGAAGATGGCCAGGAGATGGCAGAACATGTTAGTAAGATGGTCAGAAAAAATGGCAAGCAGATTGCCATGAGATAGACAGAGATGGCTAGGAGACGGACATAGATGGAGAGAGATGGCAAGAATATGCCCAGGAGAATTCCAGTAGAATGGCTAGAAGAATGGCCAGTGATATGGCCAGAATGTCAGAAATGGCCCAAGAGATGGCAAGTACATGGACAGCAAGATCGACAGAAGATGGCCAGTTAGATGACTATAAGATGGCAAAGAGAATGGCCGAGAGATGTCCGAAGAATGGACATTAGAAGGCCAAAAGATGGCCAGGAGATGCTAGGGAGATAGCTTAGGAGAATGGTCAGATGATGGCCGTTAGATGGCGAAGAGATGGCCACGCCTGACCAGGAGATGCCAGGATATGGCCATCACCGCCCCTGACATCGACACCAAGTTCACCATTGGGCGTTCATGAGTGGCCAGAAGTGAACCAGGAGATGGCTAGGAGATGGCTAGGAGATTGGCCAGAAGATGGCCAGAAGATGGTCAGTAGATGGCCAGAAGATGGAAAGAAGATGTCTAGGTGATAGCTTTGTGGATGGCCAGAAGATGGCAAGAAGATGACCCAGGAGATGACCAGAAGATGGCCAGGAGATGGCTAGGAGATGGCCAGTTGAAGGACAGAAGATGGCCAGTAGAATGGCCAGAAGATGGCAAGAGATGGCTAAAGAAGATGGACAGGCAGATGGCCAGAAGATGGGCCGGGAGGAAATTGCCAGGGGTTGGTCAGGATAATGGAACAGGAGATGGCAGGGGATCGAATTATCTTGATGGCCAAGAGATGGCCAGACATTGCAGGGATGGCCAAGAGGTGACCAGTCTATGGGCAGAAGATAAACAGTAAATGCCAAAACAGTAAATTAGTAAGGCCAGGAGATGGCCTGGAGATAGCCGTCAGATGGCCATTATATGGTCTAAGATGGCCAGGAATGAAGAAAAGATGGCCAGGAGATTTTAAGGAATGGCAAGGAAATGATAGAAGATGGCCAGCAATTGGCCAGTAGAAAATGGACGGAAGATGACCATAAGATTGGCCAAAGATGGCCAAGAAGATGGCCATTAGATTGGCCAAAAGATGGCCAGCGCGATTGGAAACGCTATGGCAGTAGATGGCCAGAAAGATGGCAGGAAGATGGCTGAAGATGCCAGAAGATAAACTTGGAGATGGCCAGAAATGGCAGGAAAATGGCCAGAAGATGTCAAGGAGATGACCGGAGATGGACAGAACCGAACACAAGTTTGGCCAGAAGATGTCAAAGAGAGGCCAAGAGATGGGACAGAAGATTGGCAGGGGGATGGACGGAGATGGCAGTAGATGGCCAGAAGAATGGACAACGGTAAATGGCCAGAAGATGGCCATGAATATGACTAAGAGATCGCACGGGATGGCCAGGAAATGACGGGATGACCAGGAGTATCTAGGAGATGGCCAAAAGATGGCCAGGAGTTGGCAAGAATACTGGAAAGTTGATGGCAAGGGGGATGGCCAATGAGATAATCAGGAGATTGCCAGAAATTGACAGGAAATGGCCCAGCAGATGGACAGGAGATGGCATACATGGGGCAGAAGATGGCCCAAGTAGAGATGGGCAAAAAGATGGCAAAAAGATGGCCAGGTAATATGGTCAGAAGATGGCCAGCAGAATGGCCCATTAGATGGACAGAGGATGGTCAGGAGATGGACAGAAGATGGACAGAAGATGGGACAAAGGATGGCCAACGAGATGGAAGTTGCAATGCCAGAAGATATACCGAAGATTGTAAGAAGATGGGCAAGAGAGATTTTAGAAGAATGGACAGTAGTTGACAGAAGGATGGCGAGTAGATATGAACAGTAGATAGGACAGAAAATGGACAGAAGAGTTTCAGGGGCTAGGAGATGGCCAGTAGATGGACAGAAGATGGCCAGTAGATGGACAGAAGATGGCCAGTAGATGGACAGCAAATGGACAGGAGATGGCTAAGAGATGGCCATAATATGGCAGGAGAAGGCCATAAAATGGCCAGGAGATAATCAGGAGATTGCCAGAAGATGGCATTAGATGGTCAGGAGATGGCCAAGAGATGGACAGTAGATGGACAAAAGATGGACAATAGATGGGCAGAAGATTGAAAAGTTTTGGCCAGGAGATGGCCAGGAGATGGCAAGGAGATGGCCAGGAGATGGCCAGGAGATGACAGGATAGCCGGAGATGGCAGTATAGTGTCAGAAGAAATTGCAGCAATGGCCAGGAAATGGAAGAAGATGACCAGGAGATGGCCAGGTGATGGCACGTAGATGGCCAGAAGATGGCCAGGAGATGGCCAGGAGTTGGTCAGAAGATGGCCAGGTGATGCCCAGGAGATGTTTCGCAACTAATACACTATATAGTATACTATATATATATTATATATATATATATTATAATATATATATATATATATATATATAATTATATATATAATATTATTATATATATATATATATATATTTATATATATATATATATATATATATATTATATATATATATATATATATACTATGCACTAATACACCCTCACTTACTTTACTGTCTTTCTATCTACGGTACTGAGTAACTCAGTAATCCACACTGTAATTGTAATCCAAAATCGAATTAATTCGCCTCATTGGCATACCAGAGACTTTTAACATCCATCACAACCATTATTCAGAAACCTAAAGATATTGCGCGCTTAAAGACTTGCTAAATATATCACTCCTGAAAGAGATACATAAATTTTTCATAACATGCATGGCGACTTCTTGCCAGCAAATTTTCATTCCAAACCGCAAGGCCGAAAAGCAATCAATAATCTTGAGTAAATAATACTAAATAAACCCCCCTCTTCTGTGACTAAGCAAAAAGGAAAAAAAAAAGATTTAAAATAACATTTAAGATTTGTCAGCTACTAAGCAGCTAAACTTTACAACTCAATGCCACAAGACATCAAAACCGAAAACTCTACCAAATCTTTTACTAAAAAAATAAAAACGTATTATCTAAATAAATATTAATAAATAAATAACTCAGGGACTGAACCTACGTAAAATCTAGCTACTACCATTATTATTATTATTATTAATTTTAATTATTAAATTATTATTATTATATTTATTATTATTATTAATTATTATTATTATTATTATTATTATTTTATTATTATTATTATATTATTATTATTATTATTATTATTATTATTATTATTATTATTATTATTATTATTATTAATTATTATTTATTATTAATTACTTATTATTATTATTATTAATTATTTATTATTATTAATTATTATTATTATTGATTATTATTATTATTATTATTATTATTATTATGATTATTATTATTAATTATTAGTTACATTATATTATATTATTATTAATTATTATTATTATTTTATTATT